>JAJIBD010000891.1:0-166796 GCA_021461705.1 Cryptotis parvus | reverse complement strand
GGGTGGAAACTACATTGTGAGTATACTCAAATCTACACCCCTCAGTCACTCCTGAAAGAGGGGAATTTTCACCAAGACTGGCTGCGAGGGGTATAGCTGTGTGGTGGGAGGAGGTGGGTGAGTTCCCTCAGGTCCCATTAGGAGAGAAGAAAAGGAAGCAGCAGGTCAACAGTTCAGAGGAACATGAAGACCCTGACCTGCCCAGTCCCCGGGAAGCTCCTCGGTGGGCAGTGACTAAAGAACCTGCAGCACAGGGCTGGCCTGGGAGGACCAGAAGTGCCCAGGGAACCCACGGGGCTCTTCTCTCCATGTGGTGGAGGGAGCCCAGCTCCCAAGACAAACAACTTGAAGGTTCTTTGGCATATAAACCCCTAAAGGACAGTGCTAGTCCCACTTGTCAGCCTCATAGCAGGCCCAGGGACCCGCCTCCACTATCTGTACACTCCAAAACTTAGTGACCTTCCTGCTGGACTCCCTCAGGTTCTTCTGGTGCTCAGCCTCAGGTCCTTGAAGGAGGCCTAAGCTTGGAGCTCAGCCCTGAACAAGCCAAGCTGAGAGATAGAGAGAGAGAGAGAGAGAGAAACAGAGACAGAGAGACAGAGACAGAGAGACAGAGAGAGAAAAGAGATGATCCCCAGGGACCCAGCTCTAGCACGCCTAATCAGTTCAGGTACTCCTTCCCCAGGGGATGCTGATGGGACATGGAAGCTAGGCCCCACCTGTACCCCAGTTAAGCAGCTTGCCAGTGAGACCACACCTGAGAGACCATGCGGGAAGGGAAACCTGCCTTCTCTTCTTGCTGCCCCCTCACCCCAAATGGCCTGAGTGATCTGGAAGGGCCCCCAGGAATTCTTGATAGCACTCACCCCAGAACTGAGCACAGACCAAAATGATCAAACAGGCCATTATTCATGTGATCCTAGAGAGGCTTCAGCCTAGCCGCTAGCTCTTACTTCTGCAGAGCCCCAAGCACACCCAAATTTCTCTATTAAGTCCCTGTATCTCTGAGTGTCTCGACACTAACACCCTTGCTGGCACCTCACAGTTGCAGAGGGCACTTAGGAAGGGACTGTTGGGAGGATGGGAGAAGAGGTATAGGGTGTCCGTTGTGGGTACTGATTTACCATTTCAGGGTCCATTTCCCAGGGCCAGGAACCTCAGGAGGGAACCTAGAGATTGACCAAGACCTATGGGCCAACACTGGAGAGATATCCCAATGGGTAGAGCATTTATCTTGCACATAGCTGACCCAGGTTTGACCCCTGGCATCTCATATAATCCCCAAGTCCCACTAGGAGTGATCCCTGAGCACAGAGCCAGGAATAAACCCTGAGCACCACGGAATATGACCCAACCACCTCTTTCACACCTTCCCCCAAAAGACCTCCAGGTCCTTCTAACGTCTAGAAAAAGACCAGAGCGGGCAGAGTGGGGGATCTACCTCACAGTACAGGTGCAGAATCTGAGACTGGAGGCTTGCTGAGGATAGGTGCAGGACTTAAAACCAGCACCTGCCTCCACCCAGCTCCACTTTGTGTCAGACACAGTAGCCACACGGGCCTCTACCTGAGCCCAAAGTGCCTAGCTGGAGTATAGTAGAGGTGCTGATCAGCTGGGACCCCAGAGGGAGCTTAGGTTGCAGGTTTCCTGGGCTGAGTTGGGGTTTCCTCTGCTTTCCACAATGGCCACAGCCTATAAAAGCTGCTTTCTAGGAGGAATCCAACACCTTCTGTGAACATAACAAGGCTGTTTAGCAGCCTTATGGAGCAGCAGATTAGATCTATTGATTAACACTCACTTTGGGGGCCACATCGTGGGCAGATGAGAAATTCCTGATGGTTTGATGGTCAACATTCCAATTGCCCCATATCTCCAGTGGAGGAAGATGGGTACCCCTCCCCCATGCTGCTGAGGCCTGCTGAAGGCAATGGATGCAGGCTGGGGCTGCTGCTGAAGCCCAGGAGAGAATTCCCAGCGGGAGGCGGGGTTAATGCAGCCCCCCCCTTATCTCCAACTCCACAGGGAGAAGAGGCTTTTCTGTAATTCAGCTGCCAGCTCACTCTCCTGCCGTCAGATAAGACTGAGACAGTCAGGTTGTGCCCCTGAAAAGTAAAACCCGTGTGTGTGTGTGTGTGTGTGTGTGTGTGTGCATGTGTGCATGTGTGTGTTTGAAATTCTGGGGTCTTAAGGGGAGAAATAAGAGTCTGCCTATTCCTGTCATGGGCAGAGGCTGAGCTCTAGGCCAAGATAAACTTTCTGTGTTGAGGAAAGGACCAAGGCAGGCCAGCAATCCACGGTGGACACTGGGAGTTGGGTGCCCATTTCAAACCCACCCTCCAGTCTCCTGGATATTTATTTATTCCTCCTGGGCCTTCTTTTCCTCATCCATGAAGTGAAGATCACCCAGTGTCTCTTGGGGATGGATAAGGGAAGAAATACAGTTATCTGAGAATAACTGTATTTGATGAGGAACTTGCCGTAGGGTGACATTTTATGGAAGTTCCTATTTTAGAAAGTTTGAGAAAAAGCCATGGGTATTTTGCTCTGCTCCTGAGGAAACCCCAAGAGTCACAGGAGGTGAACCTGAGACTTGCCCCTGCTCAGTTAGGATCCTTTGGCTGGAGCATCTGTTTCCTGCAGACTCTGGACAAGACCAAAGCCCAAACTGGTCACTATCTGTTTCTCTGAACTCTGTCTTATGGGAAAGCATGAAACTGGGTGGGTGTGTGGGGTCATCCTCACATTAAGGGTGTGTGGGGTCATCTTCACATTTAGATAATAGAAACACACAATCTGAATTCTACTTCCCTCTTGCTGTGTCAACATCAAAGGTGGCAGGTGCTGAACAGACAAGTTGAGTAGACAATAGCCCGGTTCATTTGCATTCAGTACCTTACCTGCTATTTCACATTGAATCTCATACATAACCTAGAATTATGTTGGTTGATCAATTGCTTGCTCACTTTGAACTCGAATCCCTGGGAAAGAGTTCAAACACAGACAGGAGGAATTGGTGTCACTGTCGTAGAGTCACTCAGGTGCCCTAAGAACCAGAGGGGATTATAGAACAGGATCAGAGATTGGCTGTGAGGGAGCAAGGAGAAGAAAAAACCTGGTGCCTGTATAGTCACAACAAAGCTCTCTATCATTTTGGATTTTTTATAGAAATATCTTTTAACCGTATGTAAATATGTTTTAAAAAATTATTAATTTCTACTTTTTAGCATGCGTGGATAGCTCTTACAGCCCCCAAGAAACACTGGTGTTGTCCCAGTGATCCCCAGCACCACAAGCCTGAGCAACACCACATCCTCAAATTCTATTCTTGAGCCACTGGCCCAATTGGCCAAGAATCACCAGGAGTGAGCCCCAAGTTCCCTGAACACTGCTTTGGAGGTTTCCATTAAAAGCAAAAACTTGAGGGCCCGGAGCGATAGCCCAGTGGGTAGGGCATTTGCCTTGCAGAGCCAGCCCATGCCGGCCTGGGTTCGATCCCTGGCATCCCATATGGTCCCCCGAGCACCGCCAGGAGTAATGCCTGAGTGCAGAGCCAGGAGTAACCCCTGATCATCGCGGGTGTGACCCCCAAAAAAAAAGCAATAAAAACAAAAACTTGAAAATCTTTCTTGCTGTTCAATTAATGTATTTAAGACTATACATCTTCCTCTAAGTACTGCTTTAGTAGCATATCACATTTTGACCTATAGTAGTTTCCTCTCTGTGATGCTGAATGACCTGAAATTTCCACCTCAATTTCAGTCATGCAAAAGAACATTTGTAAATTTCCAAAAAAGAGTTGAACATGAGGACAACTAAAAGGACACAGTGCTCAGGTAGTGTAGGCATGTATGAGACTAACTTTGCTTTTACTTACTAATTTTGTCCTTGACCTCTTATTTCTAATTTAAAAATAATTCAAGGCTTCCTCTGTAGTGGCAAATGTTCATTTTATGCAAATGCTTATGAATTTGTGAGATTATGTTATTAGATAATGACAAATTCACAATCAGTGAATCCTAATGATGAACATATGGTTGTAGCCTTTATTCCTATTCAAGTTTATTTAAGACACCATAATTTACAATACTGTTATTTATAGGGTTTCATGCATATAATGCTCCAGCACCACTCCTGTCTGCTTCTCTCCCCAACTGCCTCCGTGACCCTCTCACCCCCTGCCTTTATCCTCCTTAGTGCTTCCTGCTCGCATCCTGTGTGTCAGATATTACTATTCCCACACGACTTTTCAAAGTTGTGTTCTAGTATTTCCCAGGTGTGTCTTTTATCCCTTTGTCTTTATGAGCTAGTTTTATGTGCACCTGTGATATCTGTTTCCCTTCAAGGGCATCCAACTTCTGCTCTGTTATATGGACACTGGCTTGTTCCCAATCATCAGAAACAAAGAACCTAGAAATCCCTGTGCTCATGTTCTTGTTACTTCCATGTACTCTCAAACACACACACACACACACACACACACACACACACTTCAATTTATAGTCAACTTCAGTTTTAGTCTAACTGCAAGATTTGACTTGGGCTTTAACAGACTCCGTGGGAGAAGGGTCAGGTTCTGGTCCAGTTCTGTGACCCCTCCGTTGGTTGGATGGGATACTTCTCTCTGGGGGGCTTTGTTTTCCCTTCACTAAAGGAGACCCAAAGGAGAGCATCTCCTCTGGAGTCTTTCTAGCCACCCTGTTGGGAAGAGAAGTGCACCCTGGGGCCTTTTGTGAAAGGATGTTGACCATGGGAGAAGGGGCAGGAGGCTACTTTGGAGATGTGACCAGTGACACATAGACACCCCGTTCTGCTTTCAGGTGTCAAAGCAGACAATTTAATTAAGTGGAAATTGCACAGCCAGCAACGTGATATCATAGTTCCTGGAAACTATGTAGTAGTCATAACTCTAGCTGCTCTTGGGATTCTTCAAAAAATTCTAAAAAAAAAAAAAAAAGTAGCTATCCAAGCTTTCAGGGCTCTGGGCTTTGCCTTCGAGGAGACTGGCCTGGAGGGTGAGACCCACCTGCCTGTCGGCAGCTTCCCTGCAATCCCACCAGTAATTAAGCCTTTGCAGAGACGTGGGAGCTTCCAGTATCAGTAACTCAATCTCCCCTGTTTACTGATCTCTGCCATTAGTAGAGTTGAAAGCAAAATGTTTTAATTAAAAAAGATTGGCAATAAGTTGGTGTAATGCCATCATTTGCACAAGGCCCCTTCTAGAAAATGACTCCGCTCTGTCTTAGTTACCATGACAACTAATGGACGTGATGGTTCCAGTGTGAGAAGCCACAGGACTGCAGGGACAGGAAGAAGAGGGTCAGAGGGGGCCAGATTCTGGCCTCTCCTTGAGTTCCAGAGGGTCTTTACATCTTGAGTCTTAACTGCCATCCCCTTTGGTTTGGGGAATCCATTTCTCTGGCTGGGATCCCACCAGAGTCTCTAGGTATCTTGGCTAAAACTGCCACTGACCAGTGCTATCTGCCTGGACATTGGAGACCCTGCAGAAAGTGAGACCAAAGCAGCTTACCTTGGTACAAACTGTAGGCACTTTCCTGATGTCAAGCTGTGCAGATGTGCAGAGTCACAGTAGAAACTTTCAGTAGAGCTCCTGTGCCCTGTCCCAGCCCCAGCCCTTCTCCAAGCAGAACGTTCACGCCGGCCCTGCCCTGAAGCAGACGGGACTCTCAGGGTACTAGCCTGAGGAACTGCTACTGCACATCTGCTCAAGATGCCAACAGAACTGGACAGAACAGAAGGTCATCCCCACTCTGCATAACCCAAAGGCAGATCAACCTGTCTATGCTAGCCAGGGGGCAAGTCCTCGGAAAGTAGGTGACCTCCAAGGAAGCTGTGAGTGACTACAAAGATCTGAATTGTCATTGTTCTGTGAATTGGGAATACTATTTTTTCCATATAGGGTCCATACTTGGTGGCAATAAGAGTTCATCCTTGGCTCTTTGCTCTGGAAACACTTCTGGCAGGACTCAGAGAGACCACATGTGGTGCCAGGGTGGCACCACATAAAATCAAATCAGGTGGGCCACTCGGACCTAGGAACAAACACATCTTTCAGCATTCCTCTGAGTATTGTCAGAGACCTCAGTGTTAGTCTAGCATGCCCCACACTCTGCCAAGTATGCACTGGGTGGAGAAGACAGAGGCTTCCTGGCTACTCAAATGCTAAGATCCCTGTTCTCACGGAAGACCACAGGGCACAGGGCAGTGGGGTTGCAGGAGCAAGTAGCAGGTCAGAAACAACAGAGCAAATAATACCACCCAAAGTCTGAACTTGCACACCAGGAGTGGAACTTGTCTTCCACCCAGCCAGGGACTAGAAAGGAGGGAACAGCCACGAGCACTAGGTGACATGAGGGCCATGAAACTTGCAGCCGCCTGTGTGCTTGTCCACTGGAGTTTGGGGACAGTGCTGTGGTTCCTTGGCTGCAAACAAGAGGCTGATCAGGGTGCCTAAGCCTAGCTTGACATGAAAGTCCCCTCATAGGTTAGAACACACTCTCCACTGTTTCGCATCCCACCAGGCCTCTCCCCACTGTCCCAGCAGAGGTCTCTACTCTGAGGGGGCAAGCAAACAAGCCTCTCCAAGAGAGGCTGAGCTCAGGGCTAGGGCCCAGGTAACATGCAAGAGCAAAGAGCACTTCGCTTCCATATGCTCTGCTCAGGAGACCAAAAAGTTGGCCACGATGTCGCCCCTCTTCTGCTCCCTCACTCCCCCCCCACACACAGACAATCCTCCACCATGTCCAGAGCCACCTCATCCCCAGACTACAGGTCTGAGAGTGTCCCTGCTCTATGTGGTCCATTATTACAGGGGGCTAAGAGCATTCACCTCTATCCTATGCTGAATCCTCCAGCCAGGTGAGGGGCTGGCTGGAGGAGGGCAGGACTTTTCAGAGCTGGGAGCTGGACAGGCCAGGAGACTGGGGTCCGGGAGCTCCAGCGCCGGAAGGCTAGTCTGCCAGAGCTGAGACAAGCCTTATCTGCAGCCAGGAGAGCAATCGATCATGCTGCTCCGAGCTGGTGTGGAAGGACAATAAAACAGATATTGACTGCGATCCTAATCAGGCGCACTGGCGAGGCCCCCATGGAACAAAAGTGCGCTGCAGGCTCGGTCCAGATGCAAGTGGAGGCAAACCCGCTTCTGAACGAGATAAGAAAACACTCTGATTTATTCAATTTAATGGGATGAGCATTCAGAGCGCCTACTATTTGCTAAGTGCTGGGGGAGTTCAGAGACTAATGAGATACAGTCCAGCATGTTCTGGTCTGACGGGCGGGTGCAGGGCCCTCCCTACCCTGGCAGAGTTCAGGGTGACATATGTCCTGGGATTCCCTGGGGTACAGACTCAGGCAGGCAAGGACAAGACAGTATATGCAACTGGCTGAGCTCAGGCAGCTGGTAACCCAGGCCTGGCTGCCCACATACAGGTCCTGTGCCTGGACACAGCCCCCAAAGTCCAAAAAGACAGACAGCTCCTGTCTGTCCAAAAGTCAGACAGCCTCCGTCTGTCCCCAGACTTGTCCTGTAGGTGTATTGTCACCTGTTGATGTCAACCAAGACTCAAGCTCTTGGTGTTGTCTCGCCT
The DNA here is from genome assembly GCA_021461705.1 of Cryptotis parvus. Classification (NCBI taxonomy): domain Eukaryota; kingdom Metazoa; phylum Chordata; class Mammalia; order Eulipotyphla; family Soricidae; genus Cryptotis; species Cryptotis parvus. The sequence goes on along the minus strand of JAJIBD010000891.1, from coordinate 159,192 downwards.
GAAGCACACCTCACTGGACCCCACCTCACTGGACCCTACTTCTCTGCTGCTCCAGACACAGGTGTCAACACACATTGTGGGCCCCCTTGAAGTCCACAGCTGACCTCAGACGCACGCACACCAGACGTTCCTGTCTGAAGGGGTCCTACTGCTCAGATCAAAATCCTTTGCCTTAGCCACCACAATTCCCTGCCTCCACTTCCAACCCGGTCATTGCCTCGTCGCCCTGTAGCCACTGTCCCCCCCCTCCCTCCCCTCCACACATACACATAACCTTCCCCTGTTCCTGGCTGTGACCTGACCTGGACCCTCCCTCCCAAGCCTTTCCTCACTCGGGTTCCATCTAGCACTTCAGCAACAGCTTAACCAGAGTCTGAGTTGCATCTTCCCAGAGAATCAGAATCTTCTAAAGAGTGTGTGTATGGGGAATGGGGTTTCCCTCATCCACACGCAGCAGCTCCCTGCAGGCCAAACCCAAGCATCCTTATTTCACACAACCAAGCCCCCATATCTCCTTCCCATTTTATCTCTGTTCTTTCCTCCTTGCTCCTCCCAGACAACCCACCCATGGGTGGCTCCTTCCGTGAGCATTCCCACATCAGCTGGTCTCTACCTTCTGTTTGGAATCCTTTACCCCGAATTCCTACAGGGAGCTTCTTCCTTCCTCTCACATAGCAAGGTCTTTCCTCCCACCTAGAGCCCCTCCCCAGATTCTTCTTTAATTCTTGCCCTTTTTGCACCCCTACTGCAATGCCCAGAGAAGGATGTTGATGATGCTTGGTATCAGCCAAGAAGCTCTGCATGCCTCTGCTTCCTTACTGTGAAATGGGAACAGTGACAGTAACACCCTGCACCAGTGTTCCCGGAATTAAATGAGGGTGAGATCCAGGCTCCTGGGGCAGTGTTTGGTCTGATTGTTAATGTCATCCTTGTGGAGTGGCTTCATTTGTTTGCAGTAGCACAGTCAGTATGACAGGAAGGCAGCTGCCCAGGGCTGTAAGGTCAGAGCAGGCACCACTCAGAGAAGCTGCCTTACACCAAGTCACTCTCACAAGCAGCTCTCAGGCCACCTTATCCCACCTCACCTAGCAGGGCCCTTGCTCCACCAGAGCCATCCACCTCTCCTGGCTGGGGTTCAGATCTTTTTGGTTTGGGCTGAGGCAGTGACAAAGGTGTGTGTATATATATATATATATATATATATATATATATATATATATATATATATATATATATATATACATACATATCGGAAGGTGCCAACTGCAGCCATATTCACTTGTCCCTCATGGAGCCCAGTGCCAGACCATCTCAAAGAACCAAACCCCTGATTTGATTTGGCGCTGGCCTCTCGGCCTTTCTCACCCATATCCTGGGGCTTGCCTCTTTAGAGGATAATTGTAGGAAGTAATTCTATTTGAGGAACAATCGCTCCAATAATATGACGATGCACTCAAAGCTAATGGACCCAGCGTCCTTGCATATTAAGGATGTGCTTCAGATGGGCACAGGGTGTTCTTCGAGAAAGGGCTCACTCCCCGTGAAAGCCTGTACCACACCATGTGTCAACAGTCAGACTGGACCATAAGTGCCCAGGAGAGGACGCAACTCAGAGCTGCTGTGTACGCTCTGTCCTAGGACCTGGAGCCATCTGAGACAGTGAGCCGAAGGGGACTTGGCTCCACCTTCCAACCTCAATATGCCCTTGAGGCATTCATGGTTAGCCCCTTCTCTAGAGGAGGACCCAGAGAATGGGCTACCCATAGAATATACCACATGCACACAGCTGGTGAGAGGGGACTCCCAGAGTCTGTCAGAAATTCACTCACTGCCCCCTCTCCTGCTGCTTTCTTTCTGCCGACTCAGTTTCTTCTCCCTTTCTGTCTGGTCTCCCTCCTGCACTGTTTTCTCTTCATTTTGTCTCCCTCCAAACTGTTCTGTACATGATTTTCTTTTTTAAAAGAAAGTGTCCAAGAAAACTCTTCACCACGTCTCCAGAGATGCTGGGTGCAATGAGAGACGTTGGTTAGAATTCAGAATGACCTTGGCACTGTGAAGCTCTCCCATCCACTGAGGCCTCAGCCCCCCAGCCCACTGCCTCTGATGCCACTGTGCCCCCCCACCCAGCCCTGAGCAGCCTGGATTGTTGTGTATCTGCCCGGCTCTAATGTGGCCCCCGCCCCTGATCAGCACTCATCTTCAGGGAAGGTCTGACAAACTATCTCCCTCAGGACCAAGCCCCAGGACTTACTCTGCTCCATGGGACTTCCTGTGCAGACTGGCTGGGCTTCTCCTCCACTCCACTACTAAAGATTGAAGACATTTATGTGTCAAGCACCATTTGGGTGTGTAGGTAGAGATGGGAAAGGAAGAAACATGGGACCAGAGCTAAGGCCCTGAGTATGGGTGACTGGGAAGATTCTAAATGAATGAGGGCCTGAGGGAGCTGAAGAGAAGCAGGGCAGGGTCAAAGAAATTCCTGTGGGAGAAAAGGCTCCAGCTTAGGTCTGAGGAGGGGGCTGTGGCTCCCAGGCTAAGGTAGACTGCAAGGCCAGTATGTACAGAAAAATCTTCCAGAATTGATTGATGACTGGTTGGTTGATTGAGTTTGCACCTAACCTGGTGCTGGTCAGAGCTTACTCCTGGCTCTATGGTCAGGAATCATCCCTGCCGAGTCTCATCAGACCATATGCGGTGTTGGGGATCACACTGGGGTCAGCCACATACAAGGTAAGTCCCTTAATCTTGGGTTATCCCTCTGGCCCCCAAAAGCATTTACATGCTGGTGCAAGTATGAATATGAATGTGAAAGAGAGCACAGGCCAGGGAGGACTCTGGTGTGTTGGAAAGGTCAGTCACCTGCAGGGAAATGAGCAAGGACAGAGAATAGAGAAAGGACGCTCCCAGAAAAGTACCAGCACTTCCAGCTGAACAAACCAAAAAGGCAGTCATGGGCTAGGACCAGAAGAGGTGATGGCAGGGTAGGCTAGTGGGGCAGGTACTTTCAGAAAATTGATAGGACAGTCAAGTCTGAAAGGACTCTGGCACCTGAATAATGTTATTATCCAAGGGTCAGCACAGTGCCAGCAGACAGAGCATCCCTCTCCACATACACACACACATGCGCACACATGAACACATATGTACATATACACACATGCACACACATGCACACACATACAGGGATCAGTCCTAGGGAGCCTGGAAAACTATGGGACCTGGGTCTTATGTATAGGCTTCACACACAGAATCGCCTAAAGCATCTATTGCCCCCAAGAGCTGTCCCCTGTGTGCCAGTGTAAATTCCCTGGGAGTCAGCTGCTGCCACTGGGGAGTTGAGGATCAGGACTGTATTCACTGGCCCGGGGGAGGGCAGCATGGAGGCAGTGGCCCACAGAGCCCTGCTGACCCTCTGTCCCTCTGCTCTCCCAGGAGAACAGCTACTCACCTTCCCTAGAATGGGCTGGGCAGCACCTGTCACCCCATTGAAGGATGACTTTCTTTCTCCCCACAAGGCAGAGAATTAATTCATGCCATCTATTTTCCCGACTTGGATCAAAGGTTGTCAAATTCCTTTACTGGCTTAATGATCTGCAATATAACTTTCCATTTCCTGACCAGGCTATTAGATACAATAGAATTCATTATGGCCCCCTGGCAGTCTCTGTGCACCTGTGTTCACATGTGAGGCTAGGCAGGAACTCCTAGGAAGCCTCCTTGACCAGGCTCAACTGTTTTCAAGATAATCTGTGAAAGAAGCCTTACATCATATGCCACTTTCAGTGCCAAATAGATTCTGCAGTCCATGTGAGGCTTGAACACCTCAGACACACATCCACTGCCACCGCATGTTCACACAGACATTACTGATCAACTTTAGGCTCCCCTTACCACCAAGTCCAGACCTGACTTCTCAGCACAGACATCAACAGGTAAATCGCAACCCACAGAGAAACCTCTAACCATCCAGACGAGAAAAGTGAATTGTGGCTTCGGCCAGGCTGCCCTTTTTGCTGTTTTACTTTGTTTTGTTGGGCAGTGGGCAGGGATGGGGTGAGCAGTACTCAGCCTCCTTGGATGTCCATCCATCGTCCGTTGGCTATGGTATGTGGGCCTGTCTGGTCCGTGCTGGTGGTGATTTGCAGAGTCAAGACTGGCGCTGCTGGGTTGCAGTGTAAGGCTGGGCATTAACCGAGTCAGGTATGTGCCCACTGTCGCATGGGCCCTCTCCCCTGTACCATGTACCCAGTGCCTTGTGGCTTCTGAGATGGGTTAGCTGAGGTAACCAGGGCCCTCCACCTGAACCTCCTCCAGGCCATTTCAATGGGCCCAGCCTGGAATCCTCTTCCAGCCTAAACCACCCACCTCCCACTCCACAGAGCTGTGCAGGCTGGCATTTCTCAACCTTTGCCCCACATGGCCCCCTCCAGTCTTCTTCTTTCCTGCAGCCTCTCTTCCTACCACTTGATCCCCTATTCTTGTACTAGCCCCCTCATCCCCATTTCACAATTTTCACTTGTGATCCTAAGGACTTTACTGGGAGGTCCCATGACTTCTAGTTGAGAAAGGCTGGTGCAGACCACCCAGTTCCTGGGCTCAGAAGCAGCTGCCAGACAAGGCCGAGATGATTGACGGCAGGGTAGTCCCTCATCTGAAGACCTCTCTGAGACATAGGCCACACTTCAGCATCACAACTTTCCAGGGTGACACTGAGGCCCAGATGGTGCTGGGAACAGCCCCAGCCCTGCCGGGTGAGCTTGTTCTGAGTCAGAGGAGCACTTGCTTGGGTTCTGGATTCCTGTCCTGGGAGTCCTCTGGAGGCAGTGTTACTCCCTGCCCTCAACCCCTGGACCTCCTCTGAGCTGGGCCTGGAAGGCATCAGAGGCAGAGCAGAGGGGCTCAGGACAGCATCCCTAAGAGAGGGCTGTGTGGAAAGAGAAGCCTCAGATGCCCCCCACACCTGGAGAGAAGGGTTGCAAGCAGGACAGGGAAGGATGGGGTGAGAGTTTGGGATCGGGGTCACCCAACCCACTTGCCCTGGGTCCCTTTGTCGCTCAGTCTTACCCGACCCTAGTGATTTCCGTCAACCCTGGTGTGGTCTTCCTGGACCTTCGGTCCTGCTGGGGAGCGGAGAGACTTGAAGCGCTCACCCCTGCCTCGACCTGAGCCTTTTAAGCAAATCAGCAATGTAATTATTGATCTGTAAGAGAAAAGGAATTAATACGGCCGCCCACATCCTTTGAACATAAGAGTATTTAACAATGAACTCTGCTTAAACTTCATAAAAGCCTCTTCAGCAAATCAGCGCATGCATATTGATCCGGGAGGCGGCCTGTAATCCCAGCTGTCTGCTCCCCTGCTGAAGGGCATTAGTTTGTCTTGCTGGACTCGCCTTTTCATGTTGATGGCTGGTGCTTGCCTCTCGAGATGGTTGCTTGGCCTCCCAGCAAGACCTGAAGCCCCTAGTTTCTTTGACGCTTCCTTTTCCTGGACTCAGTATTGCCTCCGTGGGGCTTTCAGGCTACCTTCTGAGGCTCTGCTACCTGACTCACTGGCCTTTCTGGAGACACTCCCCACACCAACGTCACACAGCAGGCCACACCTTCATACGCTCTCCTTCATCCTTTCAAAACCCCAGTAGTTTCAGTTCTCCTAATAAAGAACAAACAAGGTTCAAGAAGGACCCCTCATTCCTCCAGACCACATGCAAACTCTCAGATTCTGGCAATGGCCTGAGCTATTGCCCCTCTTAGAATGTGCATCAGGAGCTGCCATTGCCACAGTAGTTGGGCCAGACCCCATGGACGCCAGGGTAGGTGTCTCCCAGCAGGCCGTGGTCTGGGCCCCAGGAGGCTCAGGATGCAGAAGGCTTCCCCTGGCACCCCTGGGGCCTGGCTTCCTCAAGATAACTCTGACCTAACACCCTTGTGCCTACCTTCGCCTGGCTCATCAGCCTACCCATAGACCTAGAGCTACATGCTCATGGTTCGGGGCCCCTTCTCACTGGGAAGTGGCAGGTGACCCCTTTATCTGCACCCTCTACGAGATGTGATGTGGAGTAGATGGGTGACTACAGCAGCTTAAAAAGAGAGAAGGTGTCTACAGAGACTAGCAGTCCCGGGGGCTAGTACAGGTATAACCTCCAGCTCCCCAAAGGCCTCCCAGTGTTGGCCACAGGAGCTGCATCTGTGCCAGACTCTCACCCCTGATATTCTGCACTGCAGCAGAGCACAGGGGGCCTGGAACCCCACACCTTACCCCCCAGATCACCTTCCCAGCCCCTCAACATCATCCTCAGCAGCTGCCAAGCCATGACCCTCCCAAGGCACCTACGACTCCAGCTTCTCTGCCTTGGTCACAGACTTGGCGACTCTCCCTTCTCCTGGATTGTCCTTGCCGTCACCTCTTGTCCTGCTCCCCTGACCTCACCTCCTGATGCCGCCCCTGCTGTCCTTTGGTTCCTCTGGTTTCCCTTCGCTTGGTCTCTGAGTTTTTTCTGTTTCTCCTTATGTTGGCATTTCTGACCCGTCTCCCAAACAACCATCTCCTGTGTCCTGCAACACATGATAAGTAAGATATATGTCTCATATGGAAGAGTGCTGGTTCAATTCCAGATACCACACACACACACCCATGCACACATGTGAACACACATGCACACACGCATGTATGCATACACATATGTATATGCACACACACATGAGTACACACATGCACACACATGCATGCACACACACAAATCATAAATAATACCTGAGACAGCCATATCTTGCATTTCCTATCCCCAGGTGGGGATGTTCCAAGGTCTTAAGGCTCACATGGGTAATGGGACAACCTATATCCAAACTGGGATTACAACTATGTCCCGACTTTGCTCTTCCTGCATGGAGGGAGGCAGCTATTGTGCTTCACTGAGTTCAGGGCTGGGCAAGGCACTTGGACACTTATCAGAACAGTTAACCTGGTGCCCTCCAGTCCCCACAAGGTCTGCTTGTTCCAGACCCACTGGACACATTCAGCAGTGCTAGGAGGAGGGGTGGCTTTTCTCTTCATTTTATTTATTTATTTGCTTGTGTGTTTGTTTTTGTAGTGCCAGGGATGGAAACTAGAGTCTCAAACATCCCTGGTCCTTGGAGATGTTCATCCTGAGAAAATTCTAAAAAGAAGGCAAAGAGATAGTATATCCAGTACATCCAAAAAGTACATCCAGTAGGGCACTTTCCTTGCATATGGCCAAACCAGGTTTCTATCCCTGGGACCATATATGGTCCCCTGAGCACCACCAGGAGCAATTCCTGAACAAAGAGCCCTGAGACCCTGAGACACCTGATTCCAGAAAGTCTGAGCTTCTATACTGACCCAAGAGGGTTCAGTTCACCCTGAGCACTACTGGGTTCACCCCTGAGCACTACTGGGTGTTGTCCAACACCAACCCCCAACCCCCGAAGAAGATTCTAAAGAAACCAGAGGACCAGATGGCACTGCATTTCAGAGCATCTCGTCTCTCCCTCTTCCACATCAGGGTCCTTTCCTCTGCTGGAAGGCACAGGCATGGCTACATTCAAGGGGCAATCAGGACACTGTCCCTGAACCACCATGAGCTGAAGGTTGCTGCCTAGGTCCCTGCCTCCCTCTGCCCTGGCCTGGCCAGTGCGGTAGCTTCCACCAGCTCAGCCTCTGCTGAAGGCTGGCTTTGGGGTGAGAGAACAATTAGGACATTTGCACATGGGCACAGCAACTCACAGCAAAGGGTGAGCCCCACTGAACCAAGGCTGAGTCCTCAGGCTTTAGCAATCTGCACACTTCCCAGTACCCTACACTCAGAGTCCAGGTCCCAGGGGACCTCAGATTCTTCCAGAAAGAAGCCAGGAGGGTAGGTGCTGAGAGATCCTGCATATATAAGAGACCTTCCAGGGGGCAATCTGGAGGGCCGTTCAAGCCCTGAGGCAGTGGCCCCGGTAGGCACAACAGGGAAAACAACGCATGAAAAACCCAGTAACCCTGTTAGTTTGCCCCAACTTCCTAAAGTTGCAATTGCCTGCCACTAGGGCAAGGAGAGTCCCAAGGCTACTGGGAGCTGGAAAACTAATGATGGATCTGGGGCAGCCCTGTGAGTCCTACCAGTGACCCCTACCCTGCGGGCTGCCCTTCCAGGTCAGGACCTGACCCCCAGAGCCTGGGTCTCAGCTCTTTGTCCGCCACTCCACATCCAAGACAGGCTGGGGCAGGGCAACCCCTTTCCTGACCCCTCTGCTTCCTGCCACAGAGATCAAAGGGGGTCTCCTGGGTGGCGGTTCCTGTCATCAGCCTTAATGGATGCACTCCCAAGTAGCACAGGGGCGGGAGGGGAGGAAGGGAAACCTTGGACCAGACACCCCACCCTGAGGGAGAGTGGGGGAGGGTTGAAACCCACCCCAGAAGAAATGCAGCTGGGAAGCAGGAGCTGACATCTCCCAAACAGGCAGGCACAACTGGTGTGGGTCCCCAAGTCAGGCCTCCATAGGTGGAGGGAATATGGGGTAACACTGCAGAATGGGAGACCACAGACTATAGATCTACCCTAGCTCTGCTTCCCCAGGCCTCCAAAAAGGGGGCTTCTGTGAAATCCCCTTTCCGGAGATGAAAGCACCCCCAGTGGGAAGTGGGGGACTGTAAGCCCTCTCTGTCCCTGAAGGCCAAGTCCCCTTCCTGACCCCTGTCCCTGGGTGAGACAGAGGATGCAGCCTCACCCTGTCCCTGTCCCTGACTGCTCAGCCTCAGTTTGGGACGGCACATTCCTGACCTCAGTGAAGGCAATGGCCCAGCAACACTCTGGGCTCCTCGTGGGGTGGCGGGGGTGGGGGAGTGTGGGAGGGACGTGCTCCCTGTTGCTAGGAGAAAGCAAGTTCCTTCCTAGACTGGGCACTGGGGGGCAAAGCGCTGGGGGACGCCACCTCAGTCCTCACACAGCAGAAGGAAGGCTGTGAAGATCAGAGGCTCCCATGGGCATCCAGCCCTTCAGTCCTCCGAGAGCCTCACTTGGGTCACCAGCTAGATGTTCTCATCACTGACCCATTACCCTGGTCGAAAGCAGAACCCAGCCAGTGCAGTGCAAAGCCGGGGTGTCAGCTACCCTCACGGCACCCAGGGTGGTGAGCACCCCCAGATGCTCTAGGGCAGCAAGTGGGACCGGAGCAGGACCACAGAGGACTGGACAGCCTATGACTCAGCCACCCTGGAAGGATGGGGCCCTCAGTTCCTAGTCCCTTCTCTCTATCCCCCGGGCCTCTATTAGGGCCTGGGAGAGTCCTTTCGGTCAGCGCCAGCATGTTTTCCATGCCTGCCAGCTTATTGCTGAACCAGCTGTCCCATGACATCCGACAATCCCACTCCTGACAGAGCTCCTCCCTAGAGGCTTGGGGGGCAGGGCGTCACCCCCTTCTCTATACTGCCAGGTCACCGGCTGACTGAACCTTTTCTTAGACCCCAGGGACAGGGTGAACAGCAGCTTCGCTGGCTCTTCAGTGTGGCCTCCTTGGTATCGTGGAGGTCCCTGAGATACCTGACTCCAGAAAGTCTATACTTGACCCATCAGGGTTCTGCTAATCCCTATTCCCAACTCCAACCAGAGCAAGCTGAGAGGCCAACAGTCTGAGGTGCTGAGCAAGGCAGCAACAACTCAGGATCTGCTAAAGGGTCATCCACAGGCTACAGAGAGCAGCACTGGAATGAGAGCCTCCGTGTGCCCGCCCAGCTCCCATTCGCGGCTGCTCTGGGCTGCGGGAACCCTCCTGTCTCAGAGGCCAGCTCAGAGACATCAGCCTCACAGCAGCTCCCCCAAAATTCCAATCCAACAGCATAGGAGCACCCGCAGAAGCACCCCCTAGAGTGTTGTGGGAGCCCCCTAGATGTAGAGGCATGCACAAATGAGACTCAACATGGATAGGGAAAAGGAAGTCCCTTTGAGTGGTCATGATCGATGACAGGCCAGAGCCCAGCCCCATGGCCGGCCGGCCTAGACTTCAGTCAGTGAAGCCTCTATGGGGTGATCAAGGAGGGAACTCCTGGGATCACAGCAGAGTTGCTGACCCCTCCACAGCATGTGGGGAATGTGTGCTTGGGGACATCTATGTCACTCCAGCATGAGGGCCAGAGGACAGACACTCTGGGCTCCCAAGGAAGCCAGCACCAGGAAGGAAGCCCATACTTCTTAGGAAAAGGCAATTTCATGAAGATGGATTGGCCAGGAAGCACAGGGGCCCCATTCGACAGCTCTTAGGCTCAAAATCATCTATAAGTATGGATCCAAGCAGGGTGGACCCCACACAGGGTCTGAGCCCATAAGGGCTGTCAAAAATACAAGTCCTTGAGGCGATCTGAAGTGCAGGTAACCTTCAGTGGCTATAGAGCAGCTGGCTGAGGCCACCAAGCTGGAGGTTGCAGAAGGAACACCTTGGGATGTCAGGGGTGGGGGCAAGATGGAACAGATCAGGGAAGGCTCTGGCCACCGTTCTTGGGAGCTGGGGGCTCCCAGTCCAGTCTAGGACTGTGTCTCATTTTCCAGAGTACATAAGGTGGCCTCAGACAACACAGGTTGCATGAAGGGGATCTAGGGTTGGGAGGGACGCCTCAGGCCTTCAGCACAGGGTGGTCGGGGTGGCCACTCTGCTTAGCTCAACCAGGCCTTCCTGAGGTGTGATCGACCTGCCTGGCAGAGCTAATGGGACCCTCTGGGCATTGAGTTCAGAGGGAGGTTGCCTGTAAGCAAGAATCCCGGTGCCTCATCAGCAAGCTGCCTCATGCAATATGTAACAGCACATTAACCCGTACTTCTCGGATGGAGTCAGCACAGCAGAAGCTGCTGGAACTTGGTGGAACAGACACAGATCAGTGGATCTCACAGCAGAGCCCCTAGGCCTTGTCCTTCCAGCTGCTGCTCCACTGCCCCCACCATGGACAAGGTGAACAGCAAAGCTGGCACCTATACCAACATCAACCCCTCTCCCCAAGGAGGCATCACTTGCAGCACCCCAGCACATACACAGAGAGAGAGAGAGAGAGAGAGAGAGAGAGATTTCAGACAACTCAGGAAAGAGGTCAAAGGACAAACTGGCCCCTCCTGACACCATGGCCCCCTTCCACCTCTGCCCTCCAGCATCAAGAACACTGCCAAGAACATGGTGTCCTTGATGATGATCCCTGGTCATCATGCCCCCAGCATCAGCTCCCTGCATTTCTCCTCCAGACGCTCACAGCACCGGCCTTTGCTCAGTGCTCAGACCTGCACTAACCATACTTAGAAAAACAAGAGCATAGAGAAGGCACAGAGCAGGCAGCCTGGTCCCCTCACACTACTTCTCCCCTGTGAAACTGTGTATGAGCTGGGTCTCAGGCTGGTTGGTACCCTAAAGTGTCTCACAGAGGGTGTAACGTGGGAACTCTGTGGTGGAGGCCACCAGGCGAGAAATCACAGGAATGATTGTTCCAGCTCGGCCCTTTGCACATGAGGAAGAGGAGATGTAGCTTTACCCCAGCTCCCTCCTGAGACTCCAGGAAGGCTTTGTCATGGGTCCCTGAAGGTCCAGCAAAGGGTAAGACAGAACTTGTGGGTGAGGGGAGAGGCCTACTCCTCTCAAAGACCCTTCAGGAAACTCCAAGTTTTGAGGAACATCTTTGCCATCAGCTCTGGAACAACAGGAAATTGACTCAAGGTCACTCTTTTTTCCAGTCCCAAGCACTACATGGCCTTTACCAGTAGTTTCCAGTTGGGCACCTCTTGGGTACTCTGGACTGCATTTTGGCAGAACTGCACCTTTATGGTGATGGGAAATACCTTTATGGTGTGGACTAGCAACTATACTTCTTAAGTTTTGAATGAATCACTGTGTTTATTCTGCTTTGACTCTCACTGTGAGTGAGAGTGAAACTTTCAATACATTGACCAGAGCTATTGCGCCCTTGATTAAGAAAAAGTCTGGGTGTGAGGTGATTTTACTCAATTTACTCAATGTGGGTGAATAGAGCAGTTCTGAGCAGACTTAAGGTAGACTCACCTCTGATGTTTGGTATCAAATCGGATGTTTTTACTTAAGATACTTTCAAGTGGGACCAGAGAACAAGTACAGGAGTTAAGGCACTTGCCTTGCATGTGGCCAATCCTTGTTCAACCCTCACACTGAAAGTTCCCTGAGCACTGCTGGGTGCAACAGCTGTAAAGGGCAGTGAGCAGCGAAGGAGTAGCCCGTGTAATCCTTGGTATGGCAGAACCAAGTCCTCAAACCACTGGCCTAGTTCAATGCAAATTACCAGAAGGGACTCACCCCTGACCTCTTAAGCACCTCTTGGGAGATCTGCACCCCTTCAAAATGATGTTTCAACTTACTATGAGATTATCAGGATGCAATTCATCCTAATTCTAGGAAGTTCTGTATCTTGGAGACCCTGAAAGTCTTCTAACCATACACCCCCAAAACAGGCAAAGAAAAAAAAAACATTTGAATGCAAACAGGCAAAAACCAGGCAAAACAGGCAAAAAAAAAAATAACAGGCAAAACAGGCAAAAAAAATTGAATGCATAGCTGAGCTTCCAGAAATATAGGGAACATTTTCAGGAAAAGAACATGAGTAAACCCACACAGTGACCTGACGCCCCTGGGATGATGGTGGGCAGGGCAGGAAGGGTGGCCACCAAGCCGAGAACTGAGGTCTGAATAAATCTTCTCAGAAATAGTGGTCACACTGTGTGACTACACCATCATGGAGGGAGCTGCTAAAAGTACAGAACATGCCTCTGAAACAGCTAAAACCATGTTACCCAATAGCTACAAACTTTATTAGCACTCAGGAAACGAATATTTCTTAAATTGGCAATTTTGGCAAATTGGTCATCTGGCAAATTCTATCTTTAGCAAATTGATTTTTTTTTCTTAAATTGACTCTTGGCAAATTGATTTCCAGTGAGTTGACCCTTTGGGGAAAGCAGAGTCTTGTCTGTTTCCTATGTGAGGGACTTGCAGTGTAAGAGTCAAGAGCTGAGGTCTGGATCAGACAGAAAGTATGAGCTGAGCCCCTCCCCTGCCCTCACCTGCCCACAGCAGGCCCCTACAAGGTGATGAGGTCTAGAGCAAACAGCGGAAAAAAAAAAACACTTTTCTTATGGACAGACTTCTTGAGTAATCACGCCTCTTCCGATTTCAAGTTCAATTATATATGGGGTGGTGGAGGGGGGAAAAGGGAAGGGAAGGGAAGGGGAGGGGAGGAGGGAGGAGGAGGGAGGGGAGGGAAGGGGAGGTGAGGGAAGGGAAGGGGAGGGGAAGGGACAACACAGGTTGCATGAAGGGGATCTAGGGTTGGGAGGGAGGGAAGGGAAGGGAAGGGAAGGGGAGGGGAGGGAAGGAGAGGGGAGGGAAGGGGAAGGGAGGGGAGTGGAGGAAAGGGAAGGGAAGGGAAAGGAAGGGGGGAGGGAAGGGAAGGGAAGGGAAGGGAAGGGAAAGGAAGGGGAGGGAGGGAAGGGGAGGGAGGGAAGGGAAGGAGAGGGGAGGGAAGGGGAGGGGAGGGAAGGGAAGGGAAGGGAAACTTAGCACCAGCTGCAGAAATCTAAAGTCCCAGTCAGAATCAGGAACCATTAGTGACTCTAGGGCAGCCATAATTTCAGGCTGCTGATGGAACAGTCCTCTCTGGTAGACGTGTCTCCCCAGGATCTCACAGACACCCTTCACTCAACCCTAGCCCCACAATGGAAAAGTTCAGTCTCCCAAATTAAAAAGGACTCAAGGACACAAGTCAGCTGACCATAGGAAACCAGAGCAGCAGGATTCAACCCCCGAGAATTTAAGTTCACAGAACTGCAGGATAGAAACTCTAAAATGTCCATCCACTGATATACTTGAAGATGCTATAAAGCATGCAAATACTTTTAAAGGAAACCATGTTGTAGAAATAAAGAAAACTTAACAGACGTAGAACGAGGCTAGAGAATTGTTAATCATGAAGGGTTACTAAGAAAATAAACTATAGCACAGAGACCTAAATGATCTTAAAGGACAGAAATTATGAGAGAAAAGCCAGAAAGCAAAAAAAAAAAGGAGTAAGTAGCAATATTTATGAAAATAACACCTGAGAATCTTTCCGAGTTAGTAAGTTACCCCTCCCCCACCCCAATTAATAAATCACAGTGATCCTAACATAAACCAACAAAATGAAGTCAATGTCTGGTTTCGTTTTAGTGAAAATTAGAATAAAAAATGAGGAACAACCAGAGAGAAAGGCAAAATACCTACAGAAGAAGCACACTTAGCTATTAACAAACTTAATAATAAATAGAGTAAAAGATAATGAATATCAATATGGCATGGGAGGAAAGTCAGCTAAGCTATTTTTGAGACAGAATGTAAAATAAAGAAAGAAGAAGTAGAAATTGAGTTTAACACCAATCCGTGTTGAAAAGGAAGTTCTAATCTTTGTAATTGTATATCTCACGGTGGTATAATAAAATACTTTAAAAAAAAAGAAAAGGAAGTTCTAAAGGCATATGTCAGGATATTTAAATCCTAAATGGAAAGTACAAATAGTGGTGAGGATCCAGAGAAATCATAAACTTTATATGTTGATGGTCAGAATGTAAAGTGGTGTAAAATAGTTGGGCCATTTATGTTCATAGCAGCATTATTCACAATAGCCAGAATCTGGAAGCAACCAGAGTGCCCGAAAATCGATGACTGGATAAAGAAGCTCTGGTACATCTACACAATGGAATACTATGCAGCTGTTAGGAAAAATGAAGTTATAAAATTTGCCTATAAATGGATGGACATGGAGAAGATTATGTTGAGTGAAATTAGCCAGAAGGAGAGAGACAGATACAGAATGACTGCATTTATTTGCATGGCATAAATATATATGTACATATTATGATACCAATATCCAAGGTCAAGTGAAACATATATCAGGAAGTCTTGTCAAAGGTGGAAATTATCTCAAACGTGTGGGAGTCAGAGGTTAGATAAGACAGAAAATGGAACAGGGTGCTAATAATTGTCGAGGGTACTAGTGCCAACCTGGAACTGAGCATTAAATAGAGGCAGGGGGATACACATGACAACCTTTTAATGTATGTTCTGTAATCCATAGTCTGGAGGGGAAGGAAAAGAGAAAGAGAGAGAAGGGAAAGAAATAAAGAACCTGCCATGGAGGTGGGCTGGGGAAGGGGAGGGAACCGGGGATGTTGGTGGTAGGAGATGGGCACTGGTGGAGGGACGGGTGCTGGAACACTGTATGACCAAAACCCAAACATGAACTTTTTTAATTGTATATCTTTTTATTTGTATATCTCACGGTGGTATAATAAAATACTTAAAAAAAATAAATAAAAACAAACTAAACAAAATTACCACAAGACTCAGCAATGCCGTTCCTAGATTTATGCTCAAAACAATTCAAAGAGGAATTCAACAAATACTGATATGATAATAATGTCTATAAGCAACATTAGTCACAAAAAGTGAGAAAGTAAAGATCACCCAAGTTTATCTACATACAAGTAACTAAACATGTGGCGTATTCACACAATGAAGCATCATTCAGCTTTATGGAAGAATAAAGTGGTAATACATGCTACAACAGTAATTAATCTCTCCAATATTATACTAGAGTGAAATAAACCAGCCAGAAAGGATCTATATTTTGTGTGTGTGTGTGTGTGTGTGTGTTGGGACCTCCTAAATAGCGCTCAAGGGGTTGGAGGGCAGCTGCCAGCAATGCTCACTCCGACTAAGCAGGCGGCATAGAGTTAAAAAGAAATATCTAAGACGAACCAGGCACATTTCCAGACAAAGCTGATAAATCAAAGGCTAGAGGTGGTGCACGGAAATAGATTGCTTAATAGGCATAGTTTCTGTTTGATAAAAATTTTCTAGAACTGATCATTATCGTACATTATGCTTATAATGAATGCCATCGAACCGTAAACTTATAAATTGTTAAAATGGCATTTTAAATCTTGTATGTATTTTACTATACAATAAAAAATTAAAAGTACAAAAGGCGAGCAAAAGATCTTGTAAATTATAAGTGGACCCAATAAAACACTGGCAATTTAAAAAAAATTAAAATACGAGTTTATTAGTGACTGTGCAAACAGGCCAAGATGAAAAACTCAGAGAAGGGGACAAGAGTTGACTCTCTTGAAGCAAATTGCCTGCTTCTGATGCATGAAACAACTTTCAGGGCAGCTTATTAAAGTAACAGACATAATAAGGGAAGAATTCTGCTATTATTTCTTGTGACTTTCTACAACCCCACAAATTTGGTGTGTGGCAACAACAGAAATGTATTCTACAATTTGGAAGCAAAATGCATATTGTGGCAGAGAATTCAGGGAAGAATCAGAATTCAGTTTTCTGTACTTGGTAAAGCACAAGTTTCTGTGCTTGTCTCTTGCAGCTTCTGGTAGCTGTTGTCATCCAGCACCCTATAGGGCCTGGGGGAGAGAGTCTGGGGTCCCTACTGGAACCCATTACTCCTACCTTTGCCTCTGTCTCCTCAGGGCTTTCTCTTATGTATCAAAGCTCCCTCTGCTTCTCTCTTTACTTTCAAGGATACATGTGACTGCACTTAGAGATCACTTTGATCGCCCAGGAGAATAACCGCCTCCTCTCAAGATCCTTCATGTAATCCCTTCTTTCACCACATACAGTAATAAACACAATTTGGAGGAATTATGATTCGAAGTTGCCTTGGGGAGTCATTACCAGATGACTACAATTTCCAAGCCATTAGAAAGTGAAAATTCAGCCTAAGAGAAGTTAGGACAGGCTTGGGGAAATAGAAATCTAGAACAATTCAAAGCAAAAACTCAGGGTGGAAAGCCAGGGGCTACTACACAGGTACGGGTGTTTGCCTTTTATTTAGTCAACCCAGGCTCCATCCCCGGCACCATAGATGGTCTTCCCACCAGGGAAGAATCTGTCTTGTGTCTTCCAGCTTATATTGAATGCCATCAAATAGTATATTTAGAAATTAGTAAAATGTCATTTAAAAATTTGTAAATATATGGGTGAACCCAATAAGTGGACCCAAAAACCTGTATGATTCCTAAACACAGAGCCAGGAGTAAGCCCTGATCACCACAAGGTGTGACCCCAAAACCAAAACCAAAACCAAAGTAAAGCACAAAGAACCCTCAAGGTGAGAATAAATTCTCATGGATCAATAAAAACAATAACCACAAATGTACTAAACAGAGACTGCCTGATTGAACACAAAAGCAAAATCTAGTCATTTGTTGTTTGCAAAAAAATGCACTGAATCATAGAAAGGCAGAGAGACGTGAGAGGAGTCTTGCCGTGTGAACACTGGTTTTTACTAGTGCATCTTTGTTGCATTATTTTTAAATAATAGTGTCAAACTTTTGTCAAAGTGCATATAACAGCAGCTCCTCACATTTTGGACAAAGAGGGAGGCTCCCAAGCAGTGGTCAAGAGATCTGGGCACCTCACAAGCAAGTCTCAGTCAACCAGACCAGTGCTCCAGTGCAAGGACACTGCCTGGGCCCTGTAGTGTAGGGGATAACCTGGGACACCCCAACCACTGTTGAAGGCCTCCGGGGCCACACCCGGCTATCATTACAAAGTTGAACCTGGGTCGGGTGCATGCTAGGAATGTACCCTAACTATTGTACTATCTCCTGGCCCAAACACCTCACTTTTTATTTTTTAAAAAAGTTTTGACATAAAATCTTCAATGATTATACAATGAAACCCAGTACTACATGTGGCTATGCTGGTTACCAAATGCCAGGATTCCCCAGAATAAACACGGCTAATTCCAGGTTGTCCAATAGAGAGGGTGAAGCCTGGTCTAACTCTGAATCCTCACTCGAGCTTTGTAAAGAAAAAGGTGTTACCTTTCCTGAAGGTAGCAGGATAAGGGGGTAAGTTCAACCCCATCCAGTCTGGCCTGACCCTGTCCCCCTGGCTAAGAAGCCCCCCAAACAGCCTGGAGATTATCCCCAAAATTGACTCCAGAAGCCAATCATCTGTAAATAGCCACCATCTTAGTCTTAGGGGGGACGGGAACCCAAGGCACAGAAAGTTCCATAAGAAGCTTGTCATTGCGTGGGATGAAACTCCATTCAAAGTGAGTAGTTGGGCCTGGGAGAGAATTGAAGCAGTCGAGTATATCCTCATGTGCATGAGGCCCCTAGTTTGATCCCTGGTAGTCCACACTTTTCTCACTGCCAGGATAGCCTAGAGGGTCCCCTGAGCACCTGAGGGTCCCCTGAGCACCTGATAGCCTGAGGGTCAGAGCACCACAGCTAGGTGTGATTTGATTTATAAGGAACGGTGACATAGTGACAGGGATGCCTGAACAGGATCCACGTGGATAAGGAGCTCCTGGGGTCAGTGTGGTCCACAGCAGGGCCTGGATGATCCAGGCATCAGGGTGAGAGAATCCCAGCTTCTGCCTCTGGGGCCTGATCAGAAGGACAGAGCCTGAGTGAGCTGCTCCCCTAGGCTGAAGAGCAGGAACTGTATGAAGAAAGGGCAGAGCAGCTGTCAGCTGAACCTTTCCCTGCCCGGGTGCTCTGTCTGCTCCACACTGTCAGCCCATCCTGAGCCTACAAGGCCTTCAAGGATGCTCTCCCCAATACCTGAATGCTGTCCGATGCTTGGAAGGTTTCTCAGGCCCTGCCCCCCACTTTAGACTGGAGCCTCCCTCTTGTCGAGACCAGCAAGGAGATGCTGTCTCAGCTCCTATGGTCCTAAAACAAAGCTGGTGCCTAGTGAGGTTTTAAAAATGTTCCTAGGCAACTTGTTTTATTTTTGTGTAATCAAATAAACAAGTGTGGTGTTCTATGGAAGCGCATACGCATGCACAAGCACACACACACACACACACACACACACACACATTACTGAACTTTGGACTGAGTTCCACAAATCTCAGCATGTCCCAGAACTATTTCAGTACTGTAAGAGCCTGTATTGATTTTTGGAAGGAGCCCTTTTTAAATTGCACATAAAGACCATTCTGTCTGGGGTCGGATATTGAGTCTTGGGGTCACCCCATCCGGGCATGAGGAGTTTTGTCTCCTTCAAATCTGACAGTATCCCCGCATAGCTGCTCCTGAAATTGCCACCACCTCCCACCCCTCTGCCACACACACACACACACACACACACACACACACACACACACAGACCAGCCCGTGGTGGTTTCCAGGGAAAGCTGGGGTCTTCTCTTTAGTTTTTCGTTTCACTCTCAAGTACCCTGCTTCCCCCCATTTACCTGAGTTTCCTATAGCTCATCCCAGACTAAGCAGGCTGGGAGGCCTCTCAGCTTCACAAAATGCCAGAAGACTGTAAGAGTTTGGGCAGCGATGAGAGCCCCAACCCGGGGCAGCCAGTGGAAGCTCTGTGGAGCCAGATCACCTGGGTTCATACCTTAGTGACTCCTCTCACTAATAGTGAGGTCTCTATAAGCCCCAGAGTGCAGAGTTTAAGTGAGTCAGAGGGGTATAACTCACAGTTAGAACACAGGTGGTCATTTCCATGACTAGTGCCCATTCAGACCTACTGCTGGGTCAGTGGTTGAGAACAGACGCCATGTTCAGAAGAGGCAGGAGGTCTAGAAAGTGAAGGCAGGTCTGGGTTCCACACCTGTAATCAGGCAACATGACCAAAGAATGCTCCAAGCCATGGCACATGAATAGAAGATGGAGAGACTCGGGTTCCTCCTGTGCTGAGTCTAAGAGAGCTCACATATGTGAAAACTTTACCAGGCCAAGGTGGAACCCAGATTATTGGGTCTAACATTGTTTCCAGAGTTTCTGTGGCAATTGAATCAGTAATTGGAGCAAAGCTGATTGCCTTCCCCAATGTGTGCAGGCTGCACTTAGTGGAACACAAGCTTGGTCCTGAGCCTAAAAGATATATAAAGGGCACTGCATGCCCCAAAGGTTGAGTGCCCACTCTCCTCCTTGTACATGGGATATTCTCTGTGATAGGCCATGTACCAAGTCACAAAGCAGATCACTATCCAATAAAAAAGATAGAGATCTTATCAACAATTCTTCTGGACCAAAATGCCTTGAAGGTGCAAATTAATCACAAACAGAAATTGGGGGGGTGGAATTCAATCACTTAGAAATGAAACAAAAAATTTTCAAAATAATTTCTGAAATTCAAAATAAAAGATCATTAAAAAGTAGAATCTCTGAAAAATGAAATAAAGTTGCCCCCAAAGAGCAACAAATGCTCAAAGGCAACAGAGTTGGAGGGACATTGGCAGAGGGAAGCTGATGGAGAGGTGCTGAAACGATTATGTGCATGAAACCGTTATTCTCAGTGTGGCACATCATGGCACCTCGGCATGGTGCCATGGCACCTCGGCGTAAATTAGTTCCCATCACTGTCCTCCTGGGAGCTAAGGGGTGGGAGCTAAGGGTCATACTATGAAAAGAGATGACCCTATTTTCAGCCCTTAAGGCTTAAAATGAAATGCTGAGCCTTGGGTTAGAAGTTACACCATCACTTCTCCAGCATCATGGGTCTCCAGCTCATAGCCGTAGATCTTCTCATCATGGGAGCCGATCTCTTATAACGAATAACTCAAATTCATACTAAAAACATTGCCCAATGACTTCACGCTCTTGCCTGATAAACAGAAAGGTCTCACATTCAAATCCTGGTCTCACCCCTAGGCACAGGGGCAATTCTGACATCTCTGCTGTTTGGGATCACAATGGAAAAGACCCAGCAGGTAGTGTGAGGCTTAAAAAGTGCCCAGGGCAAGTATGAGGCTATGAACTGATGAGTAACAGTATCACTGCCCGCAGCCCCCGCACACCCCATCCTGAGCAGCACCTCCTCTCTGCTCTGCAGCCTCCCCACTCTCCTGGGTGCTCCTTAGCACCACCCTGCAGCAGTGCTCAGGCCCTGTCCTCCTGGTCTTGACTCCAGGTTACCTGGGCCAGCATGGTCATTCCCCAAGGGCCAGATCCGGGGCCAGGAGTAGATAACAGTTATGGAGAAGGTAGAAACCCAGAACTAGCCTGTGCCCCCGCCACCACCGCTGAACCTTCAGCCTGGCCCTGGAGGGGACCCCTACAGAGTCCTCTCCTTGACAAGGCAGCTCCATTTAGATTAACTTGAGGATGCAGACAAAGAAAGGCAGTGACACTGCTCTGTCCTCCGGGTCCCCCTGAGCAGAGCCCATCACCCCTGTTAGAAGGCACTCTTTGAAAGAGCATTTCCCAGCAGATATTTCAAACCAGGCCCCGTGTGGGGTTTGTGGCATTGATTTCATCGATAGGCAGAGAACAGGGCTGAGGGAGAAGTGAGCAGGCTTATTATAAATACATGAAGATGGAGCCCGGCCTGTTTTCTGGGGGTGAGGCCTCGGCACCCACACTGCAGCTCCTGATTCCTCACAACCTCCCCTTCCCCTGTGAAATCCCTAACCCCGGGGTCTGCTGCTGGCTTCTACCCTCCAGGGAGCCCTTCTTAGTATGGGTAGCAGCTGGAGGGTAGAGGGTCCCTAAAGAAGAGGTTCCTACCAAGGTCAGAGGGGCTGAAGCCAGAAGAGAAAGGCTTTAGCAGTGACTCCGTCTCCAGAAGGGACAAACCCCCCATTTCAGACAACCCCTCTGAGTGGTAGAGCAGTCCCAGGACAGCCTCTCCTGGCCAGACTGTTAGTCTGAAAGGAATGAGATGACAGCCCTGGCCGTGGGGCAGCTGAGCTGCAGAGACCCAGCTAGGGGGAGTGAACGAGCTCTGGGTACAGTGGAGCCTGTCGCTCAGGCCTTCTCTCCAGCTTCACAGCCCACTGCCAGGATGCTCTGGTGAGAGAGCCAGCATTCTTGTTTGTTTTTCGGGAATTGACTTCCATTTTATATTCCATCTGGGGTGCAGCCTATACCTTAACCATGAGTCTGTTGGGACAGGGAAAGGGGAGTAGTACAATGGGTTAGGAATTTAGGCATACAATAGACATGGTTTGATTTCCAACACCACATGGCCCCCTGAGCATTGCCAGGTGTGGCCCTGGACGCCTCCAGCACTGTTAGGGTGGCCTGGGGATCTCCAGCACTGCAGAGCCCAAGCCGTATCCTCAGGCTCTTCCACCGACTGATGAGCCAGATTGGCCAAGAATCACAGATAGAGCCCCTGAGCCTCTAGATCATGCCTTGAAAGGTTCCCCAGCACCCAGAAAAAAAGTAAATCTGTTAGAGAAAAGTCAAATAGGGGGCTTTCGATATGCCCTCCATTTGAGCTCCAATGGGGTGTCTGCCATCTGGCTTCAGGGTGGTGACTCGCCTTTGTCAGAGGGTCCAGAGCCCACAGGAGATGGCAGCTTGCATGTGGCCACTGCCCACTTGGAGAAGCCAATACCCAGAAAAGCTCATCTGCATGGTCACTCTCCTGAAAGGTAAGGGGGAGTTGAGTTTCCAGGGGTTGTGGAGTTTTAGAAAGGTTTGGAGTACTAACATTCATCTTTCAGTGCCCACATTCTGTCTTGACGCCTTCTAATTCTTTTTCTTTGACTTTTTTTTCTTTGTTCTCTGGGAGCCTCAAGGCCAATGCTAAGCCCCGGGGTCTTAGGGTAGAAAGATCTTGCCTGATTTCCTACAGAATATCTGTGTGTGATGGAAGAAATCAATACAACTTTTTTGTTCATCTCGGCTGACTGAGGTTTCATTTATTTTCATTCTCTCACCAAAGGGAGCCAACATGGACCCAGAGACTTGGAGCAAGGGGAGAGCTGCTGCCTTGCATGCTTGATGCTGTGTGTTCGGTTCCCTGCACGGCTGCCCCATCAACCCAGAGGATCCCTGGTGAACTCCTGGTGCACCCCACTAGAGTGTGACTTCCAGACATCACAACAATAGGAAAATGGAAAAAGGGAGTTAAAGAAATCAAATGAATTTCTTCCTTGTCGAGTTACTGTTCATTTCTTCTCCCCATTTTTTGATGGGATTGACTGTTTTCTTCTTGTAAAGTTCTACCAGTGCCTGATATATCCTGGATATTAATCTCTTATCAGATAGATATTGGGTGAATATTCTTTCCCATCCTGTGGACTGTCTTTGTATCTTAGTCACTCTAAAGGCAAATGAAAAAGTGCTCATCTTCATTAATCATCAGAGAGATGCAAATCAAAACAACAATGAGATATCACCTCACACTACAGAGTCTGCCACATATCCAAAACAATGAGGACAACAAGTGTTGGTGTGGATGTGGGAAAAAGGGACTCTCATCTATTGTTGGTGGGAATGTCGACTGGTACAGCCTTTTTGGAAAACAATATAGACATTCCTCCAAAGACTAGAAATTGAGCTCCCATTTGACCCAGTCATACCACTTCTGGGAATATACCCTGTGAGGCCAAAAA
This sequence comes from Cryptotis parvus, assembly GCA_021461705.1. Lineage (NCBI taxonomy): Eukaryota > Metazoa > Chordata > Mammalia > Eulipotyphla > Soricidae > Cryptotis > Cryptotis parvus. Next base: position 135,819 of record JAJIBD010000891.1, on the reverse strand, counting down.
CACACAGTGGAAACACCATCTACACTTCTATTTTCATAGCAGCACTATTCACAATAGCCAGAATCTGGAAACAACCAGTGTGCCCGAGAACAGATCACTGGATAAAGAAACTGTGGCACATCTACACAATGGAATACTATGCAGCTGTTAGGAAAAACAAAGTTATAAAATTTGCCTATAAATGGATGGACATGGAGAGGATCATGCTGAGTGAAATTAGTCAGATGGAAAAGGACAGATATAGAATGACTTCATTTATTTGCTTGATATAAAAAATAGCATGGTACCAATATCCAAGGCTAGACAAAACAGTGATCAGGAGGTCTTATCAGTGGGTAGAACCTACTGCAAATGTATGGGAGTCAGAGGTTAGGTAATACAGAGAAAGAAACAGTATACTAATAATTATGGTAAATAATAACACCAGCGTAGAACTAAGCATTGAAAGTAGGCAAAAGGATATAGATGATAAATTTTACAATCCACAATGTGTAAGAGATGGGGAAGAGAGAGAGAGAGAGAAAGAAAGAGAGAGAGAGAGAAAGAAAGAGAGAGAGAGAGAAGTGAAAATTGCCTGCCATATAGGCAGGCTGAGGAGGGGGAAGGGACACATTGGTGGTGGGAAACAGGCACTGGTGGAAGGATGGGTGTTGGAACACTGTATGACTGAAACTCAAATATGAACACTTATGTAACTGTATATCTCACGGTGGTATAATAAAAAATTTTTAATCAAATAATCATAAATGGAGAAGTTTGATACCAACTAAAGAAAAACATAAACCAATTACCAATGAGAGAGAATCTGGGGGCAATGCTAGTGGGAAATGCACCCCCAGTGCTGGTGGATGGTTGAGTACTAGAATGCTGTTCGACTGAAACCCAATCATGAACATCTTTGTAATTGTTTATCTCATGGTGGTATAATAAATTTTTAAAAAAGATCCAAGAGACCACAGGAGCTGAAAAATAAGAGAACTAAAAGTAAGAACAAGGAGAGAAGATGGCTTCATGGGTATGGTCCTGAGACCTCTGAGGGGATTTCATGAGGTGCAGTGATTGAAACAGCTTTGCAGGAGGAGGTAAGAGGTGCGACACCAGGCAAAGTTCACAGAATGCCCCCAGCCTTAGGAATAGCAAGTGCTTCCTGAGAAGGGAGAGGCACTAGTTGGCAGTGAGATAGTACACGGCTTAAGGGACTTGCCTTGGACACAGCTGACCCAGGTTCCATCACTGGCACAGCACACAGTCACTCAAGCATTATCATGAGTGACCCCTGAACACAGAGAACACAACTCCTGAGCAGTACCAGGTATAGCTAAAAAACAAACAAATGTAGCAGGTGGGGGCATGAAGGTTTGCCCCAGCATTTACAGCCTCTGTCCCAGTCAATGTCATTCCCTACCCCCACTCTGCAGACAGGAAGAGGATGATTTTCTCCAGGGAAACTAAATTGTCCTAGAGAAAAAGCATTTAGGGAAGGTTCCCTTACTGAAAATGCTGGCACATCAATCACATCTGCCAAGACAAAGGTCCCAATCCATTTTTTAAAACACACTTTCATCATAAGAAGTTCAGGTTTACAGAATCGTTGTGAGGCTAGTATGGAGTTCTGATCTATTCACATACTCTTCCTCTTCTTAACACCTTGCAAGGGGAAAAGCACATTTGCTATAACTAATACATTAATATTGATCCATTATTACAAATTAACATACTTTTTTATATTTCCTTTATTTGAGCCTCAGGCTCTTTTCCTGTTCCAAAGTCCCATTCAAGAGACACCATTACACTTAGACACCATGTCCCCTTTACTGCGACACTGTGTTTGACACCATGTCAAACTCCCTTGACTGTGACACCTTCTCATGAGTGTCATGAGAGAAGTCAAGGGAAGTATCTCTCTTCCCTTGCTTTTAATGACCTTGGCAGTTTTGAAGAAGATAGGGCAAGCATTCTGCAGAAAGTCTCTCAGTTGGGATTTGTCAGATGGTAGCTCATCATTAGACTTGGAATAACATGTTTTGCAAAGGAAGCCCCTACAGGGAAGTGTCTTTATCGTCATAGCATATTGTCTATATCAAGGGTGTTTTCTTCTAAAATGGCTTATTGCTGCAATTTTGACCTTGATCTTTGTCAGGTTGTCCTCTTTGTCTGTTCTTTCCCTCCCTATGAAGTTTAGTGTACTAAATAGCTGAAAACAGCCAACACTTGACTGGGAGGTAAGTCCTTGCTCCTTAACTGTGGAATAGCTCTATATATCTTTTGGAGTTATTCAGCTTGGGATATTTGTATTTTCTCCCCACCCCTTATTGATACAGCAATTTATTTATGTAAACAGGGGTGCACTAACTTTGTATTTCCAGTTATAATCATATATTGTTTTATTTTGTTGCTCCAGTTGTCCAGTTTGAGACACTGAGTTCTTCCCTTGAATTTGTAAGGTCCTTGAAAAGTGAAGTATACCTCATCACTGTATACTTTTTTTAAATAAATAATTTTAACTCACACACACTCACAAATGTGTACCTAGTGTTTATTAGTTAGATTATTTGGCCCCAAAATAAAAACTGTCCAAATGACCTTCAACTGGTAATAGATAAACAAAACTGGTATACCCATTCAGTGGAATATTATTTGGGCACAAGAAAGGAATGAAATCCTGATATAATCACAAGTTATGTGACTGCATTCTGGTCAGTGAGGGCCATAAATCCAACAATGGTCCCAGCAGGTCATACCATCTAGCCTGGGTGTGAGGCAGTCTGTGGTATGTTCAAATGCTGTCTAGCCACACAAAGACCCAGTTGACTTACAAAGCATCTCTCAGAATCTATCTCCAGGTTTAAATGATGAATGATGCTGTGTGGTGCAACATAGGTGTAATGTGAAGACTTTATGTTAAGTCAGGTGGTGGGGCAGGGGTCGGGAGCCAGTCATAAAGCACCACATTGGATATTATTCTCTTTATATAAAATGCCCAGATGATCTATGGGGACAGGAAGCATATGAGTGCTTGGCAGGAGCTGGAAGAGGCGGGACTGGGAAGTGCTTGCTAATAAGTTTGGAGCTTCTTTTTTAGACTGATGAAAGTGTTCTGAATTAGATAGTGGTGGTGGTGGTACATCTCTGGGAATACACACAAAGCCATGGAAAGGGTGAATTACACAGTATGTGATTTCGATCACAATAAAGACATTATTTTTAAGTGCCAAGTGTTTCAGCAATTAGCTTTAAATTCCATGGTATTTTTTAAAATGTTTTCGCCTGGGATCTGGATAGAATCCAGTGAGGGTTGCCAGTGGCTGACTCATGGCTCCTCTTCTTCCCCTTGCTTCTTCAGGCCAGGTCACCTTCACAACACTAAGGCATCTGGACATCCACAACCAGGCTTTCCGTTCTACAGCCTCAACAGCCTCTGACAAGAGGCTAACACTCAGGGTGCATGAATTTATCACACCACACAACCCCTGACCCTGGAGATTTGTTTTAAAATTAATCTGCATATGGAAAGAGCTCAGAAAAATCTGTCCCTTTAACGAACAAGCTTGGCATCTGCCTATGACATCCAGAGGTCAGTTCTGGTCATGGAGTGGGCCAAGAGGCTGAGAAGAACCCAGTCCAACTCTGTGCTGACAATTTCTCTGCCCACTGAAGGTGGAGCTGGGCGTAAGTCTGGGGTCTGGCCCACACAGTTTTGCAGGGCAGTGCTCAGTCTCTGCTATTGCCCTGCTTCTTACTATTTATCAAAGAGTAATTTGAATTCAGGGTCTTACAAAAAGCAGATCCCAAGATGGGGCTTTGGTACAAGTTCAGTGTGGAAGTGTTTGGGGGAAGCTCAGTGAGCTAGAGAAGCAGAAGATAAGACAAGGAGATTGCTGAAGGTCCTAGAGAGAATTCAGGACTCACAGGGGAAGCCTGGATCTAGCACTATGGACCACCCCAGGGCAATTCGACTCACATGAAAATCTGAAAGGAATGTTCAAAATTTCTGACACCGAGGACCGCTCTAAAAACTGTGGTTTATAGCGGCTGTTTCATCACATCAGTCCTGAGAGCATGTGAGAGGGTTGAATTAATGAGACTGTACAGCTAGGGAGACAGACCAACATTGCTCACCAGAAAGCTGGGTCCTTATGACCCTCTTGACTTCTTCCTAATAGCCCTGGCCAGCCTTGCCTTGCTGAACTCCAGCTGCTGTTGTATCACAGGAGATCCTGGAGTGGTGTGTGTGTGTGTGTGTGTGTGTGTGTCTGTCTGTCTGTCTGTCTGTCTGTGTGTGTGTCTGTGTGTGTACATGTGCACGCCTGCATGTGTGATCAGTGTCACCCTGAAGCCTGTTTGGACCCCGCAGACGACTCCTTGAGATGTGTTTACTCCTAGTAGCACTTTCCCTCAAAGCTAATGGAGCCACTTCCAACACCGCCTGTCCAGGCTTTAATCATCCACACTTTCAAGTAGTAAACAGCACTCCCCAGACACCAGACCATGGTGGGGGGGTAGGGGGGTACTAGGGGAGGCAGGCATCATCTTCAACTTGGGGGAGGAGGCTAAGGCAGGACTGATGAGTGAAAGGAGAAATGCTGGACCTTCCTTGCAAGCAGACCCCACTGGAACCTAGATCGCTCCAGGCTGGGGAGGGAAAGGGGGCCTGAGCACACAACCAAGATGGTGAAACCCAGTCCCTTTCCAGAGCTTTAGCTCCAGCTGAACTCGAAGGGTAGAAAATGTCCTCTGCTTCCAGGTAAGTCCGGAAACTTCCAGATAACTGCGGGAAAACATGCTTCGAGATCAGTCCTGAACTTGACCAGGAATAAATCCCCTCTGGCAGGGATATTTCTTGGTCTCAGAACCATACCCATGGGAATATAAAAGTGAGTTTAGTTGACACCAGGCAAGTGGAGGTTCCTGTACCCCCACACTCAGACTGTCCCTAAGAGGGTAATATAGCATTTTCGTTGACCTCTTCTATCCTACCCCACCTCTCAGGCTCCCTGTGAGCTAATGATTAGCCACCAGCCCTACTTAGGCCACACCAGCTCCTTCTCACACAGAGCCTTCCCCCATGCAACCCCGGCACCCCACATCTTCTCAACTGCCCTTTGTAAACAACATGGCCCAGTACAAAATGAAGAGAAACATTAGAGATATGAAGATATGTCTTTCTTTGGGGATATTTTAATTTGCTGTATGCCATTCTAATCACTTCTATCACTTGTCTTCCCGTTGTTCATCAATTTGCTAGAGCAGGCACCAGTAACATCTCCATACATCCTGTCACATGCTAGTGTAGTCCAAGGGCATCTGCTCTCTCCAAGAACACAGAGAGCCTCAAACCATTCCTTCAGGTCATGGAAATGAGGTCTGTAATTGTTACTGGTTTTTAGCATATCAAATATGACACAGGTAGCTAGCCAGGTTCTGCCGTGTAGGTGGGATACTCTTGTAGTAGCCTCTCATCTCATGCATTTATTGATGAACCACCACACGAGACAGGGAAAGATGAGCTTTTCTGCTGGATGAAGCTCTGAAGAGCTGTGGAGTCGGATGTTGAAACTGGCGGTCCTCATGGTGTAGGGGTTCCTCTGGCTTCTTGCAAGGCTCTGCTGGAATGGCAGGCCAGGGCTAGAAGCCGCCTTCCCTCTTGGGTGCCCTCCTATATTTTTTTGTTTCCTTAGAATGGCATGTTGGAACAATGCCGTTCTAAGGAAACAAAAAACATTACTAGCTGCTATTACACTTAAATTTAAAACTGTCAGTCAGGGTGCCCCAGCTGGGATGAGGCTCAAGTTCTAGAGCACATGCCTTGCATGCTCGAGGCCCTGAGTTCAATCCCCAGCACTGTACTCCCCACCCTGGCTCCAGCATCACCACAAGTAGCCCTGGAGGTCTCTAAACACTGCCAGGTATGGCCCTGTGAGTTGATAAAAAAAAATAGGAAAGAATGGAAGAATATGATGACGAATGGTAGCAACATAAAAAATATAAAACAATATTTTAGATGGAGGTATATTGGGTATGAATGAGAAGCATGAAAAAGAGTTTCAGCAAGTGTTAGTGGTCTGGTATAATAGCACCCATTTATTTGGGCTTTCAGAATCTTAGTCAGGAAGCCCTTAGCTGTATATTTAATTCTCCCAGAAGGATGGGGCCAGATTTCATCCAGGGCTGTTTTGTGCCAATGAGGTTTTCAAACAGCAATTCTGACTGGTAGAAAGTTGTCAAGCGATGATTGGTTGAACTTTCATCCTGATGAGGCTGTAGATTCGTTTTCTTCTCCAGGTGGGTACATTGGGGTGAGTGGGAACCACAACTGACTTGTCTGGCATCTTACCTTCTACAGCTTTTCAATCTGGTTCTTACTCACACTAGGGATGGTCCGATTTTGTTTTGATTCTTTGTATTATGTACCAACATGTACTTTACTGTTCATCCTGATAGTGTTTACTGTCACTGTTTTGAATGTAACAGCATTTAACATGATATGCAAAATCCCCAAATTTCTATCATGGATACATGCATGTGTATGTTCCTTCTCACCAGAAGAGTGCCAATGCTCCCGCAGAATGAAATAACTGTTTTCTAAGCATGACTCTTGACACAGCCTCCCAATACTGGAGAGCTCAGTTTATTAGCTACAGAATGACTTTCCTTGTCCTTTACATTAACATTTTCAACACGAATGATGGGATAATCCAGAGGTGGCCCCATGAGGAAGGATGCTAGAGAACTTTTTAGATTTCTTATGCTTTGTCTGGCACATGTTTCTAATAGAAAATTGTTTTCTTGGGACTGTCCCACCACCACAATTACTTGGTTGTGGCAGTACACTGCTGCCCAGAGCCTTTGCGTCTTGCCTGGAGTTACCTCCTGTAGGCCACTTTGCAGATAAAGGGTGGAAAACAGTTTGAATCTGTAACTTTATGTGGAAGTATATCTTACCATGTATTCTGTGTTCACTTGTATCACTTGTCTTCCCGTTGTTCATCGATTTGCTCGAGCGGGCACCAGTAATGTCTCCATTTGTTGGGAATGAGGTCCACTATTGTTATTGTTTTTGGCATATCAAATACACCATGGGTAGCTTGCCAGGCTCTGCTGTGCCTCTGGGTTCATCCCAGATGGCCCAGTCTTTTCTATGTCAGACCATCAACAATCCATGGCCCATGGGGCATAGCCCTGGGTGTAGACAAGCCTGTCTCCTGTCTGACACCTGCCAACGCAGCTGGACACCGCAGTCACACCTGCAACACCTCAAGGACAGGAGTATTCTATGTTAGCCGGTATAAATATTTTCTCTCTTTCTACCACATTCATTATGAGACTAGATAGATCTTACCAGTATATTTACCTGGCCACACTGGATCTCTAAGTAATTAGACCAGAGAGAAATGCTGTTTGCCTCCAAGTAAGCAAGTGTGGCTCTCTAATAAGACTAAAGGCTAATATACAAAATAACTATGAAGTAAAGATGAGAATCTTGTGATGGCTTGGAGAAATACATACCTAGCGTAGAATATCCATTGGTACAGATACATGCCCTTCCCCCACTCTACATAGGGCCTGCAGGGACACTTCCCAGGCATATCTTGGCTGGGGCAATATTAATATTTCAATGAGACTAAGTGAGGTCCTGGGAGAAGTTATCTGAGGGGGATTGACCCTAACTATTTTCCATTGATGTGGGCCAGTCTGGGCTAAAAAGTTGTAAAAGCTTTAGCCTGCTTTCTTCGGCACCTTTTGCATTTTTGCCTTTTCTCTTCCTCCTCTTTGCCCTCTCCTCCTCTCTCTCCTTTCTCTTCCCTGTTGGGCCTTAGCACATGATAGCAGCCATCTTGGCCTAGGATTCTAAACTACCTGTGGCTGGGGCCCAGCTAAGAACCTAAAATCTGGGGTTTTCCTATTGCTGGATTGTATACCAGAACAAGGGTGAGTAAAGCCTTTTGAAATCTTGCTGGATTCTCGTGCTTTCTCTGCCTGCTGGCTGCTGATGCCCTGGGCATAAGGGAATCCCTATATTCTGCTCCCGGATTTTGTCAGGGCACTCAGCGCACTCAGGCACTTAATCATCAAGACCCATTCTCCTTGTCATTGCTGAGTCACTGACCTGCTGGGTTCACTCACCCCCTGCCCTTTTGAGTCTTCATGAAGGTGTGTGCAAATGAGGCTACATACATACCTAGATGCCTGTCTGTGTTCCACATCCCAGGCTTTCACTAAGCAAGCACAAGTTTAAAGATAAAATTATAAGGATGGTTAAGATGGGCAGAGCTATGCAGACACAGGCCTGTGCAATCCCCTCACCTACTCCGCCTGCTTTTCTCTCTTGAATGACTCCACATCCAAGTCAGACAGGGACTTATTCAGGACCCTGGGGCATTATCTCGCAGGGAAGAGAGCAGCCACACAGATTGTTCTGTTTATGCATCTGGCTCTCCCACAAGAACACAAGTTCCCAGGGGCCAGACTGTGTCTGCCTGTTGGCACTGGCCCCAAGCCTAAGCCTGCCACAGTCACTGAGTAACTCTGCTGAATAAATGCCTGCTGAACACTGAAATGGAACAGATGCTGCCAGGGGCCAGAGGGACAGTCGACATGGCTTCTGCACCCTCTGCATCCAGGCTCACCAGAGCCCACAGAATCAGAGCCAGAGGACAGGACAGACTCATGCCCCAGTGGGGCCGGCATTGCCCCCTCCCCCGCTGCCCTAGACTGAGGATGGAGAGAGGAACAGCTGTTCCCTGGAGGAGGAGCCCCTGAATTGGAGCTGACCTGCCTGTCCTGCTCTATCGATTTTCAATTGACCTCTGCCTTCCACTTTACACTTCAGAGACGCTATGGCCTTAAACGACTCAGAACAAGCCTTAGAAGTGGGAGAAAGCCAGCTGGAAGCGAGGGTCATAGGGCAAGGCCCTTTTCTCACCTCCCAAGAGGAATCCTTGGGCCTTCCTGTCACCACCCGGACCATGATTTCTTTTTCTCCTCCTTTTTATACTGCACAAATAGCATTGCAATGATGATAAGCACCACTTTGCTTTTTTACCTTTTTATTTTGAAAGTGACCTTCAACCTACAGAGAAACTGCGAGATGAGTACAACGAATCTCCCATATAACACCGAGATTCAACCATTGTTAACAAGTCAAGGGCATTTCCTTGCAGGAGCAGAGCAAAATGATCAAAGTCAGACAATTTTAGCAAAAGAGGACTATTTTCTAGTATTCAGTCCATATTGAGAATTCACCATGGTTCCAACAGTGTCCTTGATAGCATTTTTCTCCAGAGCATGCATTTATCTGCCTCCCATGTCTCTCCACTAAGGACACTGAGGACATTTTCAAAGAAAGAAGAGTTTTCACAGCCCTGCCATCCCTTTCCCTATTCTCATGCTTAGGCTTCCCACACACATGCACAGGTATGCTTCTTACACACACACACACACACACACACACACACACACACACACACACACGTGGGGGTCCTAAGGTCTGCACATCAGGTTTTCCACCATCTTCTCAACCCGTGTTACCCTGTGGGTCAGCCATGATCCAACCTTCCTTCTGGTGGCTACTAGACAGTTTCCATAGTGCACATTCTGTGTCTTATCTGTAGATTTTTCCAGAGAAGGAAAGATGCCTCCATCTCTGGAGACTCCTTGGAAACATGATGCCAGCTGGATGTCGGGGATTCTCTGAGTGCCCTCCCTCTGGGTCAAGCCTCCACTGAAGCTGCTGGTTCAGGATAGCTGCTGCCACCCACCAAGAAGGGAGTTGAGTGGTTCTGTGACTCTCTGGGATATGTGACTCAACCAGGTTTCCTGGTCCCATCAGGAAAAAAAGAGAAGATTAATATCTACTTTGTAAAAATTAAGTAAGACTGTGTGAAAAGCAAGCACAAGCACTTTGGCATCATCTAAGACTGTGTTAGGTGCTCAGGAAATCTCAACTGCCCTATCCCCTTCTCCTCTCAGGCAGAGTATCCAGCGCATTCGGCTCCTCACCAAGCTCCCAGGACTCGTGTTCACTTCTGCTTCCTCTGTGTGCAGTCATGAAAGCAAAGCCAAAGGATTACAACCAAGATTACGGAGAGCCAGACCTGTGTGTTGCAGCCCCAGGGCGCAAAGTCTAGCCCTGCAGGTCTAGCCTCCCAGGGCAACAGAAGGCCCCATCCCCGTCCACTCACAGACAGCCCCTGGAAGTGGCTTTCTGGACATTGTGCCTCCTCCATGGAAAGGGAAGACAGAGCACCCCTTGGAAGCACGCCCAATAAGTGGTACAGCCTAGTCCACATTGCAAGCTCTACAGGTCATGCCCAGAAGGTACAGTGAGGGACACTAGTTCACTCATGGGGATGTGTTTTAGGGGACTGACCACAGGGGCCAACATATGAATTGCCCCACCGAGATCAAGCCCAGACCTCACCAAGCTCCTGCCTCCTGCCTTCCTCAAGTAACAAGCCATGTCATCACGAACTGGGTGCAACTTTTGCCTCTTAAGGGGCTCTGCAATCACTTTACTTGTTCTATGGAGGTCTCTCCTGCAGATAACCCCCATATGCCGTGATTTGCTTCCAAGTGTATGCAAGACCAGAGTGCGGCGCTTCACCTGGATTTTGCAAATAACTATCATTTATTAGTAAAACACCAGATCTTCGACTAACCCATCTCACAGCCCTTCTTCTGATTGCAGCCTTGTGTTCCCAGTGATAATAACATGATTCCTAATGCATGATTGGAAGTTGATCACATGAGCATGTGTATGTCACATTTACTTCTCACAACTTTACTTTGATATGCCAGGCATGTGGAGAAGTCACCTGAGATCCAAATATGTGCTTCTTCAAGGAAAGTTGAAGAAGCACATATTTGGGTGTCTTAGGATCTGAAGTAGGGACTCTGACAGTGGAATGGGCATATTGGGAAGAGAGTAAGCACGAGTGGTCCAAGAATTGTTTGAAGGGACATAGCAAGCAACAGGACTAAACAGATGGATGAAAGGGCTGCACCACTCAGTGTGTGCAGGGCCATAAGACATGAACATGACACCACAGAGAATGTGCTCTACACACAGTCTCAAGGTGCTGATTGCATTATTATCCTTTCAGGCTCTCCCAACAGATGTAGAGTTCTGAGTCCCCTCCCTGGGGTCTGCTGTGAGCAGATATCATAGCCAGCTTCTTAAAATGGGTGGGGTGTAGACCCCAGCAAGGCAGCTTCTGCTCTTGTATCACTGCAGCTCTACACGCAAACCTGGATGGACTCCAGCAAGAAAACTCAGGCACAACCACATAATTCTTTGAGTCCAGAAAGGATTGTGGTCTATGGAGAGACTGGAATGAAGCGCAATCCCCCAGGAACTTATTTCTTCTGTATTAAGTGCTTGCGAGAAGCCAGGAGAACAGTTCCAGCTTATCGTGTTGGCAGCAGATCTCTAGAATCAACTGCTGATACCCAAGTGGGCCAGGCAGCAGCTGGAGTCAAACAAAGCTTCTAGGTGCCATGCTATGGTCCATGAGGAGATACCAGAGCTGTTGGACAGGGGATTGTAAGAGGGCATCTCACTTTACAATGTCCCATCTCATCTAGGTAACCAGGATTTTCTGCCTATTCTGGATCTAGAGCGACTAGTTCCTGCCAATAGAGCTCTTTCTTCTAAGGCAGAAGGGAAGGAAAATGGAGAGCTCCATTCCACGGTGGGGGATAGGCACCAAGGGAACCAAACGGTGACTCCTATTTTTCTTATTTCATTTATAAATATGAGTTTATCATGTCTGAAGTGTGTCAAAGACCAAAAAAGAAATAAAACACAATAGTACTATCTTTATACCCTCCTGCTGTCTGACTGTTCTGGTTCCTTCTTTGCTCTTAGGTCTTGATTGGACTGCTAGGAACATGAATTTCCCTTCTGAAGGAACCAAGAAGAATCCACTATCAACCCCTATCAACCCCTTTCTTCTTCCCATCTACATGAAAAGCTCTAATTCTATCTTGGCAGTTCTGTCTAAACTACGTCATGTACATTTAGGCAGATGACCTGAGTAGAAACATCTAAGTGCTGCAAATCCCAATGAGGCAAAAGATACAAGAAATGGAAAAGGAAGGCAAAATTGATATCTAGTTTTGAAATCTGGGCAGCTCATCATATACATGCCATATGCTTAAGTCATCTCCTTAAGATACAATAGAAGCAAAGAGCTTGAGGGAAACAGTGATGGATCTTCCTGGAGTAGAGAAAGAATCTGAGGAGACCCTGGAGGAGCCTAAGAACAATCCTACAGTAGAGCAGAATGCAGGAGACGAGGAAGGAGCAAAGAGTAGGTGAGCACATGACCCATGGTAACCCTTGGTGTGAGAGTCAGCAGGTTTCAGAAGTACATGAGCAGGAAAGTCATAAAAGTAATAGTTTACCTCAAGGGCACAGAATAGCCCAGGAAGTGGAACAGAGAGAGAAAGAATGGTCAGTTCATACACAAAAAATGAATAAAGGGAGAAAAATCCAGGACCAAAGAGATAGTATGGCCACTAACAACCCCTCGAAACCATCCCTCGAAACAGGACAAATTAGTAGTGTGTCAGGGAAGTGCACGTAGCACACCTGCCCACTCCAGGGAGAACCACCCTGATATAAAGTCAGTCTGCAAAGAATAGGAAAAGTGACCTTTTTTCAAACTTGCAATTTTCAAAAATAACCAAAAAATCACAAGACATAGAAATAAGAAAGCATAATCCACTAATAGAAAAAAATTTGGCAGAAATTATTGCTGGAGAATCATAGGTATTAGGCTTACAGACTTTTAAACAACAATACTATGGCGCTCCAGTGGTGCAATTCGTTAGTGCTCAGTACTTATAAACAATATTATTAGTCTAAAATGCTGAGGGGAAAAGAAAAAATAACTAAAAGAAAATAGGAAAGAACTAAAAGGGAAACAGGAAAAGATATATCAACAAAATGAAAATTTAAATGGAAATTATCCAAAGGAATCAAACAAATTCCATGGCTTCAAAATACAACTGAGGAGCCAGCGCAGTTAATATAGCAGGTAGGGTGCTTGATTTGCACACAACCAACCCAGGTTCTAGCCGCTGCATCCCTATGGTACCCCTAACACAATCAGGAGAAATTCCTGAGTACAGACCCAGGAGGATCTCCTGAGCACTACTGAGCACTAAGAATCAAAACACAAATGAATGATGTAAAATTCATTAAAGGGGTTCAACAGAAAACTTGACTGAAAGAAATAATCAGTGAACTTGAAAAGAGTTCATGATTCAGTTATCTACTCTAAGGAGAAAGGAAGAAAAGTTCTGATTCTTCCTGGAAAAAGAAAGGAAGAAAGGAACAAAGGAAGAAATAAAAGAAGGAAGGAAGGAAGAAAGGAAGAAAAGGAAAAGAGGGAGAAAGAGAGAGAGGGAGGGAGGGACGAAGGGAGGGAAGGAAGAAGAGAGGGAGAGAGAAAGTTCAGAGAGGCCCATACAGAAGGCAAAACACTTGCCTTGCAAGTGGCTACTCAGATTTGATTTCAGGCACCACATACAGTCTCCTGACTCCACCGTTCTCCCTGCATTAACATACCCCTCAGAGACCTGGGCCCTACAGAAAGCAGGATGAGAATGCTATTCGGGTCTCCCAGAGAGGCATCGAAAGAGCTATGCTTGGAATATCACGCCTCACTCAAGTGAGAGAAGGAATACAGAGTTCTGACTTCTGTCGCTATTCCAGAATCAGGGAAGCTGTCTCGTTTGCCAAGGCATCGATAATCAGATGGGCTGGACATGTAATGCGATTTGGAGACAACCGCTGAACTAGAGCCATTACGAACTGGATCCCACAGGATGTCAAAAGATCACGTGGCCGCCCACCTACAAGATGGTCAGACTTCCTTGTGAAGACCCTGGAAGGAACGGTTTGAGGCTCTTCATATTCCTGAATCAACCAGATGCCATTGGGCTACATTGGCACGTGATAGGGTCCAATGGAAATGTTACTGGTGCCCGCTGAGCAAATCAATGAATAATGGGATTCAAGTGATCAAGTGATATGGTCCCCCTGAACCCTGTCAGGAGTGATCCCTGAGTACAGAGCCAGGACTAAGCCCTGAACACAACTGGGTGTGCCGTCCCAAAAAAGTGATAATAGAAAGTAACTGAGAGTCTAGCAAAATATGAAGTTCTATACAAAAGTTACTCCACATCAAATATAAAAACAGCAGTTATAACTTTGGCTTAAATTTTACATTTTCTTTTTTGCATAATTCAAAGAAAAGATAATTGAAATAAAGTAAATTATCAATACATGTTACTGAATCATAAAGTTATATTATGTGACTCCAATGTCAAAAATTGAGAAGGCAGAACTGTAAAGGAATAGTGTTTTGCTTGTGACCGAGGATGTCAGTTTGAATTAGATTTTCCTAATGTTAAGATATTTAATGACTCCTCAATGTTACCACAAATAAAATATCTATATACTACACACATCAATAAAATGGGGTCAAAAAGTCTCAATGACAACATAAATATCTCCCCCAAATAATCTATCTAAGTACATAGGTAGGACAGTAAGAGGGAAGAAAAAATGAAGGGTGAGAAGTTATAGTACATACCAGAAAACACATACAAATAGCAATTGCAAGTCTTCTGTATCAATTACTTAAATGTAAATGGACTAAACTTCCCAATCACAATACATAAAATGTCAGAACAGACATTTTTTTAAATTAGGGTCTAGCCATATGCTGTCTGCAAGAAACTTAGCTCTAAGCTTAAGGATTCAAGTGAAAGGATGGTAAGTTACTTCATGCAAATAGTAACCAGAGGGAACAGGAGTTGCAACAGTAACATCAATATAGACTTTTAGTTTAAAACCATTGAAGATTGATCATTATATTATTACAAAAGAGCCCATTCAACAAAAAAATAGCAATTATGAAAAATAAATCACTGCACATCAGGGTTATTAAAGATAAGGAGAAAACATTGACAGGATCAAGTGAGAAAGAGATGGTGACGCACCCATGGAACACATTAAGGTGTAAACCACCACTACCCAACTTCCAACACCAGATAGAAAAAAGTAGACAGAAAGTCAATAAGGAAATAGGCAAACAAAAAGTCTTTTTCTAAAAAAAAAAAATCAAGATGGAAAGTAGAAATCAAGAGTAAAAGAAAAACTGGAAAATTTAGCTCCACATTAAAAATATAGGTCAAAGAAGAAATCAGAAGGGAAATTAGAAAATACTTTGAGACAAACAAGAATAAAACATACCAAAAATTATTAAACTTAATAAGAGCAGTGTTAAGAGAGAAATTTAGCTTTGTAAATGCTTGTATTAAAACAGGAGGCTCTCAAATCAACAAAACTTTATACATTTATGGGCCACAAATAGAAAAAGAAATAATAAATACTAGAACAGATATAAACAAAATAGGGACTAGATAATCAGTAGATAGAAGTAATGAAACAAAGACTTTGTTCTAGGGCTAGAAAGATACATAGTGAATAAGGAATCTGTCTTGCATACAGCCAACCTGGGTTTAATCCACTGCACACCATCTGGTCGCTAAAGAGCCAACAGTTTACCCGGAGCCAAGAGTCAGATGTAAGCCCTGAGCACCACGGGTGTGGCCCCAAAACAAAATATCAAAACTTTGTTCTTAAAAAATAAACTTGCTAGATTAAATAAGAACTAGCTAGATTACATAAGAAAAAACCATAACTAAAATTATAAATGAGTTTTATGTGGGTAAATTTTATATAAGTAGCAATTTTATGTAAGTACAAAAGTTTATGAATACTAAAAACAATAGCATATCACTGCCACCAACATGCCTGTCACCCTCCACCCCTGTCCCTGTGTCACCTTCCTTTCTCTCCCTTCTCTCCCACTCTGTTGGTTGGCAGTTATGGAAACAGTGCATTTGTGCAGCTGGTCTTATATCTCATACTTGGTTGAGTTTATTTCTTAGTTCTAATGTGTGGTGGTGGTGGTGGAGGTGAAGGTGTGTGCAATTTGGGGTTTTCGACAAGCAAAATCATACTATCTGCAAATAGAACACTTTCATTCTCTCTTTTTCCATCTAGACACCTTGAATTTCTTTCCCATGACTAACTAATTTAACTAAAACTTCTACTACTTACCTTGAACATAAGTGGTCTAAGTAAACATACCTGTTTGATATTCCTTAGAGGAAAAGATGTCGGTCTCTCAAACCTGAGTGCATGTTTGCTGTGATTTTAAATAATTGACTTTATTGAGATGAATAGTTTGTTCCTGGTTCTAGTGTACTTTTCACGAGTGTTCAATTTTACCATATGCTTTGGTTTTCTTTTCTCTTTTTCTGTCT
Source organism: Cryptotis parvus (assembly GCA_021461705.1). NCBI lineage: Eukaryota > Metazoa > Chordata > Mammalia > Eulipotyphla > Soricidae > Cryptotis > Cryptotis parvus. Next base: position 119,475 of record JAJIBD010000891.1, on the reverse strand, counting down.
TTTTCTTTTAACACATCATCTGAAATGATGTTGTGGCTTTCTAATCCATTTTCTTAGCGAGGCCAATCAATCAATTTTTTTTTATTTTTTAAAATGTTTATTTTTAATGCTTCTTTGGAACCAAAAAGATAGTACAACAGGCAAATATTGGCTTTGCATGGAGCTGAACTGGGTTCAATCTCCTGCACCACAGAAGGACCTCTGAGCCTTGCCAGAGCGACCCCTAAATCAATCAATTTTTATACTTTGAACGATTCTTGAATTCTAGGAATAAATCCTAGTTGATTGTGGAATATAGTAGTTTTACTATGCTGCTGAATTATGTTTGATAATATTCTGTTGAGGAGTTTTTGTAGCAAGCTAAACTACCAACAGGTTAAAACTGGAAATCTTGATAATACTACTTGTTGACAAGGATGTGGAGTTAATAGAACTCTCATATTTCATTATTTACCTACAAAATATAAAAATTTAGTTATCAGTTAAAACATATATTCATAGTTTGTCATCGTACCATAAAAACTGCAAAGAGTTCAATGTATACCAGCAAGATAATGGATAATCAAACAGTGATATCACAATTCACCAGAATGCTACTAGATAATAAAAAAGAATGAAAGTCCCAACAATAACAAAATTGAATCTTAAAAAAATTGAATTGTAGTTCCATATTACCAAGAACCAATTGTGAACACCTTTGTAATTGTATGTCTTATGGTGGTATAATAAAAATTTGAATTGGTTAAAGGAGTTAGATATCTATTTTAATTCTAAAGCAGAGAAGACCATCCTGACAGGAAATAGATTGGTGATTGCCTGGGACCAGGAGCAGAGGCTTGACTATAAAGGGTACAAAGGAAATTTCTAGAATGCTAAAAAAACAATTCCAACTCTCAGCTATGGTGATCGTTATATAGATAAGTGCATTTGTCACAATACTTCAACTGTCCACTTGTAACATTTTCGTTACAAGTGACAGGGACATGTTGTGCCATGTAAGTTAGGTATTACTAAAGTTAGGATTTGGGTTTTTATTTGGTGAATGAAATGAGCTTCGAGCCAAGTCAGATGAGAACTGGACTGAGATGAGATAATAGAGCAGAGACAAATGTGAGAAACAAAGTAAGGAATTCACAAAAAATCTTGGGGCAGACTCAGGATTGAGAGTTGGGTCCAGTTTGAATGATTAAAGCAGGGAATGCAGTTAAGATGTGGGAACTGTTATAAAGACACACCAGAATTAACACTGGGAGCAATAGAGTACAAGATTAACACCTGAGAACCTGAATGAAGGAGGTTGAACCTTCACAAAGGAAAAACTAAAGGAAATAAAAATCATGGGGGACAAGACCAGATGTACTAATGGAAAAGGGACATCCCTTATATGACCACTATTGTTAGTGAAGTTGAAACCCGGCAGGGGAATGTTCTGGAATGCAAACAGGGGTGTCCAGGCTGAGGGCAGGTTCTCATCCAGAAACAGAACATGAGTGTTGAGATTCAATGGCAAGAAGCTCCCAGTCTAGGTGGGCAGTAAGTAACATCCCGAAACAGGTGGAGGATGAGGGATGAGCTGAAAATGGAGACCCAGGAAGACCACTGCCTTTGGAAGCCCCTGGAGGAGCATTCTGTCCAGCACATTCTGCCCTAGAACATTCTGTCAAATATTTGCAGCTGGCTCTGGAGGTCAGCTGGAGGAAAGAGCCCAGATTCTAGCATAAAATGGAGCAGAAGACCCTGGAACACATAATATCTACAAGCAAGAACTGTCCCCTATGGACCCCTGACCTGAGTATCTGAGCAACTGTCACGGCTTCTGAGTGTTCCCTCTTACCCCATGTTTCTGCTCAGCGTTGTGTGTACCTGCCATAGCTGATAGGCAACTTGCTCAGATAGTCAGATTCTATCAAAGGTTTGATGGGCACTTGACCAGGGAGCAGAAAACCCTCACCCTCAGTGACTGTTTGGGTGTCATGGCATTCCCGCTTTATTCCTAGTTTTACAAGCTGTGTTGTCAAACTTCTCAGCGTGACCAACTTCCTGTCTCCAGGTTTCCAGACCCTGGAGAAAGCTAGAGATGCTGCTCCAGGGTTGGGGTCTCCTAGGCACAAGGCCATGAAGTAGAATGGCATGACGCCTGGGCATATACTTCATCCTGTCTGTACAGGGGAGAGGATGGGAAGAAGTAGGTGGGGGGGTGCTATTTTCCCTCAGTGGCACTGCCCAGAATGGAGCCTTCCTAGCCCAGTCTCAGCTGCCAAAGACAATGGTTGCAAGGAATAAACTAGATGACCCCAAAGAGACTGCAGCCTGCCTGGTGAGTTCCAAACACAGGTTAAGTGTACTCTGGTGTAAGCCTGCTTTCTCCTGTACCCAGAGTCAGTGAGCCAGTGGAGGGTAGTGGGGATCTTGAGTGTGGCTCCTGGAGTCAGTCCGAGTGAGACAGGATAGAGAAAACTGTTATCTGGGGCTGGATCCAACCAATCTTTCAGCAGTTTCCTTGGAATTGTAGACCAGACTGGCTGACCAGAGGCCAGAGCTGGACCTCAAGTGAGGGCCTGAGAGAACAGCGACCCCATTCCATTTATTCCTTTGACTTTCCTTCCAATTTTTATTTTTCTGCTTCATGTTTTGAAAAAATAAAGAAGTGTAGAATGTTAAAGGACAGGAGATGCCGTCAAAACTGATGAATGCAAAAGAGCTGGTTGGATTTATTTCTTTTTTTTTTTTTTTTCTTTTTTTTTTTTTTTTTTTAAGTATTTTATTATACCACCGTGAGATATACAAATAAAAAGATATACAATTAAAAAGTTCAGGTTTGGGTTTTGGTCATACAGTGTTTCAGCACCCGTCCCTCCACCAGTGCCCATCTCCCACCACCAACATCCCCGGTTCCCTCCCCTTCCCCAGCCCACCTCCATGGCAGGTTCTTTATTTCTTTCCCTTTCTCTCTCTTTCTCTTTTCCTTCCCTTCCAGACTATGGATTACAGAACATACATTAAAAGGTTGTCATGTGTATCCTTTTGCCTCTATTTAATGCTCAGTTCTAGGTTGGCATTAGTACCCTCGACTATTATCAGCACCCTGTTCCATTTTCTGTCTTACCTAAACTCTGACTCCACACGTTTGTGATAATCTCCACCTTTGACAAGACCTCCTGATATATGTTTCACTTGACCTTGGATACTGAAGTTCGAGGTTCAGATACAAATGGTAAAATGTTGGGCTGGCTTGTTTGCTTACACAAGATGCTCTTCCTGCTCCCTGGAAGCAAGTACCAGGGCAGTCTCAGGGGCCCTCTTAGCAGTGCCTGCTTGCCTACATCCAGACACACCCAGGCCTGTGGTCAAGTGTGTGCATGAGCACTTGCATGTGGTGAGCCCTACAGTGCTTCCATCTCTAATTCACTACCATCAAGACTGCCCCCCAGGAAAACACACATGCTGCTCCCGAAGAACGCTCTCATAAACACCTCGCAACTTGTCTGTCTTCATTTTATTGTTTCATTTCCAGCGCTGTGCTGTCTGCCATAGAGCACGTGCCTATTCAGTCTCCCAACCTTACCCCAGCGCATGGACCCAGGGGTGGCACTGCAGCATCTCCAGGAAGGGACTTTCTAAAATTCACACATTTTTGTGCTCTGCAACTCCGAGGGATTAGATTAATTTACACCCATTGCCGTGGGTGTGAAATTTCCCACTGTTCATCATTTTCTCTGCACTTGGGACTCTCGGGCAGCAATTTCTCCCCAAAATGATGGGTAGGAAATGAAGTCTCATTTCCATGAATTTTATTGTCTCGATTATGACCAACATTGAACATCCATTTCCTATTTATATTGCCCATCCTCTTTTTCTCTTTAATGAAATGTTTTTCACACTTTCTCCACTTTTCTGTGTATGTGTGTGTTACAGAGGTTGAAAACACCTCCCCAAACCCCCACACACACATACACAAACACTTAATTGCCTTTCTTTTTTTTTTTGAGGAGTGATGGAGCTCTGGTCACACCCAGTAGTGCTCAGAGATCACTCTTAGCAGTGGTCAGGGAGCTTACGCAATGCAGAGCATAGACCCCAAGGCAACCATGTGAAGGCCAGCACTTTATCCCTGTACTATTTTACCCCTATACTTCTGTACAATTTAAATTGTCTGTAAAGTGCAATATTTCAGTGTGCCACTCTGCATTCTTTAAACACGCCCCAAATTAGACCACTACTGACCTGAGGTACCCCTTCACTTCCTCTAACCACTGTCCATCCTCTGACCCATTATGAGAAGCTTCTGTTAATGCCTTTCCCCACTCTACACCCTGACTCACCAGAGGCATATAAGCTCCTGCTCTGTGAGGTATTATTCTCTTAATGCACTGTAAGATTCTATTTACTAATAATTTATTGAAGATTTTTTGCATATTCCTTCATAGAAGAGTGGTCAGTGGTCTGGAATTCTCCATTTCTGCTGTTTATTGAGTTATGGTCTCTTTGATAAGCTGGTTCTGTAACCCTGTTTTTCAAATGTGAATTTATTTTTAATCCTGGAAGCTATTTTAGGGATAATGGAAAGCAGCAAAGAAACAAGTTCACCTGAGGTTTCTTGGTTGGCATTGTCCTGGGGCTGGGTGTCAGGACAGGCCATAGCGGGCCTCACTGGCAATCCAGTAACAAGAGCACAAATGAGGGCAATAACTGGATGGACTCATTCTAACCCTTGGCAGACATATTCTTGGCCTCCAAAGGAGGAGAGCTGCACCAGAGGGTAACCACCAGTACAGAGGAGAAGGCATAGCTGCTTACACCTGGAAACTGGCCAGTGTCAAGAGACACTCTGGCAACTCTGATTAAGGAGCTGGGCCCCCAATATAGGCCAAGAGTTCAGCAAGTACTTATGTATAAAAACAAGAGGATTCAGATTACATGCAGAGATAATCTTTACATGCCTCTCCAGGACAACACTGCTCACAAGCAATGATTCTAGTATCCAGAGACCAAGCTGGTGTGCTTCCGGACCCTCTCTCTGACCCAGCCAGCCTCCCAAATCTTGGAGCCCAACTAATATTATGTAAGCCCTTTTGCCAAAATTGTCTTCCATCCTCTGCTCCCTAATTGGACTTTAGGTAATTTGGACTTTGACACTAAGGTGAACTGATTTTGACATAAGTGTTTGGGAAGCTACATCAGCCAGAACATGAGTATATACCCTCTGTGATGAATTAGATCTTGTGTGGATTGATTATATCGTGTGATGTTGTGTGAAATGAAATAAATGACATTAAGGTATATATGTCATGTTGAATTCTGCAGTTAGTGGATTGCTCACTCCACTGGTTGCTCACTCCGCACACAAAACTGTGTGCCTTTGATGAGATCATGGACTCCTCTAGAGTGGAGCCCTCTTTATACCCTCTGTCCAATGAAACCCAGTTGGTCCCTGAAATCTCTGGTATTGTGGGATCTGAATGGTGTAGCCTTGCGCTTGCTGACTCAGCCAGGGTTTTCCAGAGAAATAAACTTAGCGAGAGAATTGGCTTGTGCAATCATGGAAGCGGGGACAATCCAAGATCATTGACTGAAGGAAAATCAGGAGAAATGAGTTACTGAATGCAGTTGACTCCAAAAGTGAAGAATAAGAAGCTGTAAGAGTAAATCCAGCAACCAGACAGGAAAGAGAAAGGACTGATCCCTCTTTCATCCTCCATCGAAGGTATAGATGCTGCCTTTCCTCGTGCTGGGGAATGCAATCTTTGGGTTCCATCAATTCAAGTGTGAATTCTACCCAGGAACACTCACAGTCACATCAGGGCTACTGTGTATCCCCTTTAGTTCCTAGTCTGGAACATGTGAAATTAACCATCATGAATTTAGGGAAAGTGTCTGGGCCCCAGGCCCTAGGAAGGGGTTGGATTCTATTTAGGTGCTCTTCAAGTGTCTCATTCATTCTTCCCACCAGCAAGGGGGCCAGGGCTGGGCAGAAGGCCCATAGCCCCTCCCTAGAGAATAGCCTCCAGGGGACACAGAGAAGCAGCTTGGGAGCAGGTCCCTCCTCCACAGGCATCTTCGGCTGCCTGCCACAGGAAAAACATATGGGGTCACAGAAAGGACAAGCAATTGTCCGAGCAATGTCCCCTGACAGAGGACATGTCACAGGCAAGACTTCAAGCCTGAACATGCACAAGACTGAAAATTAGAAGCCCCGTGATCTCAGTGGGAGGAGTTTGGGCCGCAGGCTGGCCACGGTGTAAGGACTGGATGAGGCATGATGGGGTGCTGGTCCCCACCTCCAAGGGGGCTCAGAAAGCCTTTCCTGTGTACAAACACTTTTGGGGCTCAGAGTGGTGGTGTGGAGCTGTGTGGTCTGTCTCGGACACAGTAGTGCCGAGCAAGGAGGGGAGGAAATGCTGGCGCTTGTCCGCAGTTCAATCCTGCCCTCAGGCAGCCCACCAAGCCCAGAGTTGGACTCCAGAAGGGTACTGTCCAGGTACCACACAGGTCAGCTGCTGGGCTGTCCCAGGACACCTGGAGGGTGCGCCTGCTCACGTGAGATCGGGCATGCGGCGTCCATCAGCTCTCATCTCTGAAGAGGCACATACCAGAATGCATCCATGCCAGACCTCGGGGGTAGCCAGCCTGGATGAGGGGAGGTTGAGGAGCTTCGGGTAGCTTTATAGAACCCTGAGGTTCCCAAAACCCAAGCTGATGGCTTTGGGTTAAGCATGATGGTTAACATCACAGGTCGGCAGGAAAAGTATTCAGAACCAGAATCCCTCAGGCCATCTAATCTTCTCATCCATACATCTAGGGCCTTATTGCACAGATGGGGAGACTGAAGAGAGGCTGGTCCATGGACCCACAGGGAGTGACCAGGGTGTGGAAGTTGCCTACCAGAAATGAACTGGGGGCTCGGGGCTGAATATTTGGTTGGATGCATACAAAGGGAACATGCGGTTCCAGCCTCACTTTACACAGGAGGCACTGGGCACTGCCCGAAGCCTGCAGAGCTACAGACAAGGACATAGAGGGCAGGATAATGACCACGGCTACCTCTCTTCTTAACCATTTTTATCAGTTCCATCCTTTTATATAACACTGCCACTTGGACCTCCGGTGGCCCCAGCAGCAGGACAAGGTTGCTCCTGAGAGACAGCTGATGCCTGGAGGGGTGCAGAGAGGGAGGCCACCATTCAAGGCCCCACCCCCAGAGTTAGGAGCCTTTTCCACCCCTACTCTCATACCTCTCATTTCCTGTCTCTCCCTTCCTGTCTCTCCCTTGCTCGGCAAGGGAGAGACAGGAGCCCCAGGAAAGCACCTCGGACCCTGAGTCCCTTTGGCAGATGCATCCTGCAGGATTTCCTGGAAGAGGATGCAGGGCGAAATGGGGTTTGCTCAGTTGGGGCCTGGCCTGGATGCAGGAACTCATAGTGTCCTCCTGGCAGCCAAGAGTCCTGTGACTCTCATTCCCCCTTCGGTGCCTGTGTGCTGGTCCTCTCCATATTCTGGCTAGACAACCAGGCATCTTGGGAGAAAAGCAGGCTGGTCCCTCAGATGGGCCCATGCGCAGAAGTGGGGAATGAAGGAGCTAAGACCTAGCAGGACAGTTACAGCTACCAAGCATGCTCCTGGGACCCACAGAGTATCACATGACCTTCACAGCTGCCTCTGAGGTGGTCAGGAAACAGCACCCCATCAAAGTTCCCTCTGCTTCAGGTTCACCCCAATCTGCTCAGCACAAGCTTGGCAGTGGCACTTTTTAGCACATTCTCTGGAGAAAGTAGCCCTTGGCTCTTGTCATATCCTCTAAATCTCTCAGCCAGCCTGAGATGCACTGAAAGTGGAACCTTCGTCCCTTTTCTGGATAAGCACCAAGACCCCATTGGAGTGTTGGAATGGGGCAACAGGAAGTCAGGTCTCTGAGGGCCCAAAGCTCAGGGAGCAGTCCATGACACCATCTCCTTAAAAAAACAGACCTGGGGCCTGAAGTTGGCTTCTTTTCTTGCACAAGGCTAACCCAGAGATCCTTGAGTAGCCAGAGTGATTCCTGAGTTCAGAGCCAGGAATAACCCCTAAACACTACTGAGTGTGGCCCCAAAACAAACAAAAATCCCAGACCTAATATAGCTGAACTGCAGACCTTTAGTGCTTAGGAACAAGCCACACATACATATATGCACATGTGCTAGCGTCCATCATATACACACATATATACACTGCAGGCATGCATACAACATATACAGGTACACACATATACATACAGACTTTCATAGATATATATACATGCATGTGCATTCACACACATAGACTATGCATACACCCCAGGCACATGTGCCATCTACACACACACACACACACACCTCACAGAGGCATGTGCAAACACACCCACACCTGCATCAGAGCAACTCCAGCCTCCATTCCCCAGGCTCCAGGGAGCTAATTACATCACAGGAAATCGCAGTGTGAGTTTCACATCATCGGGAGGTCCCCAGCGGAGGGTTCAAGACAGAACACATGTGGCTGAGCCGCCGGCCAGGCCCAGCTGCAGCAGATGTCCTTGCAGCTGGAGGGCAGCCAGGGGAGGCCTCGGCCAGTGTCTGCAGGCAGGCGGCTGGAGCACAGGCCACGGAGCCTGTTTGACCACTACCACTTCCTCGCTCCAGCCTGGGCCCCAAGGCTCTGCCTCGCCACACTCTGTGGGAGGAGACACACCCCCAACACTCTCCATGGACTAGGTCCTCCACTAAAGCTACCACATGGCAACAACAAGATATCCCCCTGCCAAGGGGTGGTGATAAAGCAGGGAGCAGTGGCCTCTGAGGACACATGTCACATGGGGAGTTCCTGGGGCCTTGATGAAGAAGACGACAGTGATGAAAACACAGGTATGGAGAAGGGGGTGAATAATCATTCCCCAGGGTGGGGTGCTCAAGAAAGACCTCGCGGGAAAGACAAGGGCTGAGCTGAGACTAGTAAAAGAAGGGAAACCAAAGAGAAGGGAAAGCTACAAGCAGCCAAAGGGATGGGCAGGCAGAGTCCCCACCCCATTGGTGCGGTCCCCAGGAAGGAAGTGGCTGCAGGAGGAACAGGCGAACAGTAGACCGCAGAGGGCCCTGGGGGTCATCAGAAGGAATGTGGGGTTTACTCAGTGAACCACCGGAAGCAACTGTGTGCAGGAGGAGTGGCAGGGCCTGGCGGCCACTCTAGCTAATGTGTGTGTGGACTGGAGGAGGTGGGGGAGGGGAAGGCAGGCTCTGCGGGGATGAGAAGGGAGAAAGAGACTTGAGGCAAGGGGGCATCCAGTCCAGGCAGGGGCATGACGGGGCAGGAATTCAGCAATGAAAGTGGGAAGGAGAGATTCTGAGCGAAGTTCGGAGTCAAAGGCTCTTGGAAAAACTCAGCAAAGAATTCTGAGGTCTTCAGTTTCCTGAAGTGAGAGGAGAGAGATTTGGCTTCCAGTCACCCCTACATTGTGTCCCATCCTCCATGACCCCTAAAGCCCCTCCTGGAGAATCCCTCTTCTCCCTGAAACCCACTCAGGGGCCTCTGAAAGAGTCCTGGAGAGGCAAAGAGGGAGCTCTGAGCCCAGAGAGAGAGCAAGATGGAGACCAAGAGACAGACAGACAGACAGACAGACAGAGCAAGGACAGTTGGAGGGCATCTGAGACCAACCAGGGCTCACTTACCTGCCAAAGCAGACCCTTACCCTATACCCCTCCCAGCAGCTGCTCAACCTGCAATCTCTCCTCCCCTGTCCACAGTTCCTGGCTTTGTCATTGGCTCCAGCTGCTTCTCCTCCCTCCTCCTGGCGTCCTAGGCCAGAAAGTCCAGTGGAGGGGCAGCCCCTATATTTTCCCCAGCAGAGTGCATTGGATGAGGGAGCCTGGGTGACTTCCACCCCTCAGCAGGTGGTCCAGTCCCCACAGCCGTCCACCTCCCACATGACGAGTCCTTCTCAGCATCGCCACCACGAAGTTCCATAGATGGGGACGGTTGACCCACTTCCAGGCAGGGGCAGTGCCAGGTTCGGATGCTGCCAGGAACTCGAGGTGACTGCTGGCTTTACCCCCGCTTCTGAGACGCTTGGTCCAAGCTGGGTCTCCCCAGCATCCTGCCATGAGAATCCCTGTCCTCAAACCACTCTGGCCTGCAGACCACGCCCCTATAGGAACTCCTGAAATTCCAGCAGGGCAGTGACTCCTGCTGGCTCTCTGCCTTTCCTGAGACCTGAGGCCTGAAAGCCCCTCTGAGCCTCTGCTGCAGGGACTCCCTAGCCGTGACCCCAGGGGTCACCAATTCATGCAGGGGTGAGTGAGACCTTCAATATTTCCAAAGAGACCTAGCTGCACCATGGGCAACCCTGACAGTGAGTACATCCCAAGGGAAACTGAGGCCTCTGCAGGCAAACCCCATCAGGTCTCGTCTTACTGATTCCAGGACCCCTGGACAGAGCCAGCATGGCCTCAGTGGCCTCAATCACTTACCTAGGAGGTGGGATTCAATCCACAGCTCTTTCAGAGAATTCTGTCAAGGCAAGTGCCCCCATGCCCCCAACCCAGCTCAGCTGTTACTTGCTCTTTTCGACCAGGTTTTGCTTCTGCCTCTGGGGGTGCCTAGAATCACCCATTCCTCCATTCCACTCCCCACAGTCCCAGAACCTGGCATGCTAGATCAGGCGCCTAAATCCTAGTATGTGCCTCCTTCTCAGGGACCCCTACCCAGGTCTCATCAACCCATTACAGACCCCAATCTTACAGGGGCCTAAGAACCTCAAGTAAGAGGTTATTGGCACCCTGTCCTGTGCAATCAATCCCAGCATGGGCGCCGTCATCTGGAGAGGCTCAGACTGGCCCTGTCCAGCTCCCAATGGTCTTGTTTCTGGTCCCAGAAACAACCACAGCACAATGGAGAGAACAGGCAGCCTCTGAATGGAAAGTAAAGCAGGTGAGCGCCAGCCTGTGGGGCTCGCAGCCACCCGGCCAGCTAAGATGTGCTCCACCCTCTGCCCAGGCACTTTGTGGCTTGCCTCTCCTTCCTTCCCTTCCCTGCATTCCCTCTCCCCAACCTCCCCTCATAGGCTGACAACCACCACTGATACCTGAGCAACTACTGGTATGATTCCTGGCAGATGGGAATAGCCCCCAACCCCATCCAACAGAGGGGTTTTAGACTGTGTCCACCTTTCACCCCTCCTGTGGCCCAGCTAGACAGCTCAGGCTCAACTTGGGGTACTGGGCATTCTGCAGCAGTCGTTCACTCCCAATCCGCACACTCAGAGTCCCTTGTGGTGACTGAGGATGACCATGACTAATTGTGTCCATGGTGGGTCTTAACTGAAGCCTCCTGCCAATTAAAATGGAAATCTCTCTGGGGTTTGCAGGCAGAAGCCATAGTGGAGTGGGTGGGGGATGTTTGAAGAGACATGCAAGGATACTGGCTGAGGTGATACCAGGGAGTGAAAGAAATTCATCACAGTGAGCCCAGGCACGGGTTTAATCAAGGCTGAGTCTACCTGTCATTGCACACCACCGTGCTGGCATGGCTGGAAGGCAGTGCTGAGCGGCTCTTTCTTCCTCTTCCTTTTCTAGACCACGCCCCTGGCACATGGAACTCTGCTTATCAGGCCTGGTGCCAGGTCCACGTACGGTTGCACCCAAGCTCACTGGGAGACACAGACAGATGCCTCCCGGGAGGCCCAAGATGGGCGCGAGCCAGGAATTGTGAACATTCTAGGATATTCCAACAGACCATTGAGCTCCTCACCACAAGCCCAGATCTGCAGCTCTATAAAGGCTCATGCAGCAAATGGCAACAAGCGTGACCCTGTGATCTAGGTGAAACCCTGGTGTGGTCACCTCAGATGTGCCAGGGGGCCAGGTAGAGAGGGTAACAGCTAATCCCAGCAGCTGACCCCTTACGCAGTTGATCCCAGCACCCCATACAGCCTCCTGAGCACTGTCAGATGTGGCTAAAAAAGTGCTTGTATAAGAGCTGAGGGAGGAGAAAAGTTTATAGAACTCAGGAAAGGTATAATTGTTGAAACAGAACCAACAGATTCATCAGTTCAGAAGAGCAGCCTTAGCAACCAGACCCCCTCCCTCCCCCCGACCCCCCCACACACACAGCAGACAGGGCGCCCGGCACATGCAAAGCGCAAAGGAGAGCAAAGGATACAGCCACCAAGCCCCAGTGGACGACCCGGGACATGGTCTGTGCTGCTGGACAGAGACCTGCCTGGGGCCAGCTGGTCTTGAACCAAGAACTCTGTCCCTTGGTGGTCTCACCCATTCCCCATTTATCTTACCCTTCAGAGCCCATTCAGGTCATGGAGGGGCTTCAGTCCACCTGGGAACCTCCTGTCTCCTGTCCATCACAGGGAAGCAGAGCAGATGAGAGGTTGGGCCCAGGGCCCCTCACCCACCCACAGCGCAGACCCCATGCCGCTCAGGGTGCTGGGGGCCAGAGGCAGAGAGCATAAGCTCTCTGCAAACATCCTGCCCGCTCCCAAGATATTTTCTTTAATAAAAGACAGTGAAAATGTCAGCTCCTCTAAACAAATAACCAAGCTTTCCGGAGGATGAGCAACCAGCGCCAGTGCCTGCAGAATCTGCTCGGCAAAAGGCTTTGGGAAACAAGGTGGCAAAAAGAATGCTTGGACCCTTTCCTGGAACACTGAGGATCCAGGACTTTCCCCAAGAAGGAAGGGGCAGGTGGCTTCTTCAGGGCTGATAGCACCTGCTGGTCTTGGGATCTGGGTCCCCTAGACATAGGGGTCTGACCAAGGTCCTATGGGCAGAGGGGAATGTAGGGGGGGAGTGTGTTGACCAAAGACGCTTCTCAGGCGCTATGTTTCCCTGTTTCCCTCCCTCTCTTCCCCTGCCCAAGGATGCTTCCTGGAACCCCATCTTCCTTCTTCTCCATGAGTAAGACCTGTTAGTGCAGGTATTGATGGGGCATCTGAGACTCCTGAGTTCACACTGGAGGCAGACAGGTGTGTTTCATAGGCAGACAAACCTACACCCAGTTCCTGAGCTTCTATAACCTGGTTCTGGACAGGGGTTAGGGGTGCAACATCCCAATAGCATCTGGGGAGCTGCACACACAAGAGCGTTCGGCATGTCCAAAACGTAAGTATCATTAGCGTCACGGACCCTCAGAACTTGGCCACACCCCCTTCAAGAGACTGCGCTGTTTTCTGGGCCCCTAAACCCGGGTGAGGAGAGGTTTTGGGGGGTGCCTGGATATACAGAATTCAACAGTGAAATCAGACATAAGGTCCAGCTGTGGAGGAAGGTTCATTTACTGCCTGATTCTCTCTCCGGGAATTTCCCCTCCGAATCTGGCAACCCACTTTGGTGTCCCGCCTTGAGGTCAGTTGGAACTACTGCCGCAGCAGCCAGACCTAGGGTGTCATTCATACAGCCCAGTCACCTCTGAGGGCCAGAGACCACCAGAGGGTAGCTGAACCTTGCACCCCTGAGCCAACCTGCAATTTCATGACTTCAATCAACTTTGTCCCTGGAGCTGCTAGGCTGTTGTGAGGCAATTTGGTTTGTAGCAAGTAAGAGAACAACAGCGTTCTGGAAAGGGGTAATTTTCCTGGACTCCTCCGCACAAGAGGCTGGATGCCCATATCAGCTGTTCCAGGACTCATTAGAACCTGTGATGGTTCTCTCATGAGACAGGGCCCTTCTGTTTCCAGGCCCAGGTTCCTGAGACATGCTAGACCTAGAGTCCAGATTCCTTCACTGCAGAGGAGTATGATCAGCAGCTGAGCCACCCCCAATACAAACTGTCTCATAACTACCCCACCTGAGCCTACTCAGGGCCTACTCAGCACTATTTGTTTTCTGTTTGTTTGCTTGCTTGTTTTTACACATTTACAAAGTTGCTCATGAAAAGGTTTCAGTCATACAAAGGTTCCAACATCGTCCCTTCAACCACCAATGTTCCCTGTTTCCTTTTTGCCAACCACCCTCACACACACACTTTTCTTCTTCTTCTCCTCCTCCTCCTCTTTCTTCTTCTCCTCTCTCTCTCTCTCTCTCTCTCTCTCTTTCTCTCTTTTGCATTATGATCTGCAATACAGGTACTGAAAGGTTAGCACGTATATTCCTTTATCTACTTTCAGCACTGAGTTCAGTCCAGAGTGATCAGTTCCACCACTAGTAAGATTCTTTTCACCAGGAAAAAAAATAGAAGCTTCTGTATGTGTCCCTCATTCTGCATGTCCTGGTTTGACCTTGAAAGACACTCGCCAGAGAATGATATAAAAGGCCCCATGCTAGATCCCTTCCCAGTGACCCCCTGCCTGTCCTGGCCCCACATGCTAGGGCAAAGCCACGGCTCTCAGCCACATGTGCCCCCATCAATCAATATTTTTAATTACCTACATGATTGACTAATATAACTCCCCACCAACTAATTGATTTTTTGATCAAGCGTAACACTTTTTTTTTTTATTAAAAGACTACTCAGATGAATTTTTCTCCCCACACAAATGGGAGGTTGTATTTCTTTTTGTCATTTTGGAAGAAGAAAAATGGGTGGTGATAGGAGCAGAGGGACACCCAGACCCTAGGGAAGATCACAGACCCCCCCCACCAGAGAGGCTTCAGTCTGAATGAACGTGAGCCCTGCTCGCCATCTGCCCAGACAAACACTCAGCAGCTTGGGCAGCAGGTCAGGCACTGGTCAGCGGACCCCCTGGACCCAGCGGGGAGCCACACAAACAGCTTTGCCCCAGCCAACTGCCAGACTTTGCTGGGGATACTTCTGTTGTTTTTAACAGTGATAAGAAACTTTCTCCTTTTTTTTTTAACACCTTGGTTTTTAGACCACACTCAACTGTGCTCTGGGCCTGCTCCTGGCTCTGCTCAGAGATCACTTCCGCCACAGCTCAGGGTAACATATGGGGTGCCAAGGATTGAGCCTGGGTTAGCTGTGTGCAAGTTAAGAGTCCTACCTGCGTACTATCTCTCTGGTCTCTGAATTACAAACTTTCCATTTTTGAGGCAGAGTCCTCCCAAGCAGTGTTTAGGGGACCCTATGGTCTTTCTTAGTGATATTTGATCAACCAGGCCTCTGAGAGGGAAGAGACAAAGATGTGGTTCTTTGTGGGGTCTTAAAAGGCACAGTACCTCCCAAGGCCTGTTAAGACAGTTGAGGCCATGGTTCTGAACCTGGCAGAAATATACATTTGGGGCCGCAGGGGAGCATCCTGAGGGGAGCTTCCCTCCTTAGAGAGCAGCATGGGGGCCCTGGTGCCTGAGCTGGATGGCCAGCACCAGGGGAAGAGATTCTGTTCCTGATGCTTAGGCCGAGGGCCAGCACCAGAGCCACGTGGCCTGGTGCCTGAGCCAGAGGCTGGCATCAAAGCTACAGGGCTACAGGGCTTCAGGGCTTCTGAGTATTAGGACCACTAGCAGTAGGGCATCACGGAGGAACTCAAGGACTTAGATAGGGATTCAGAGACACAAGACATGGTAAAAAAGACAAAAGATAACTAAGAAAATAGATAGGGCCATAGCCGAGTAGTTCAGAAAAAAGAAACCTTGAAGAGAAAAGCCCTGAGCTGAAAGGACCTAAGGAACAGGCCCTGAAAGGAGAGTCCTGGGAGAGGACCAGAAGCATGGAGCCTTGAAGAGAGACATCCGGAAGTGTGAGGAGCCTCCACAGACCCCCCCAAGAGAGAGCATGAGCAGGAGGAACCCGAGAGGAGGCTACACAGAACCTGCCAAAAGAGAGCATCCTGCAGGTGAAACTGCCTGGACAGAGACAGGGGTCAGGAGAGTTTCCTGCACAGAGCAAGCAAGAGATGAAACAAAGCAGCATTAAAGAATAGCCTTCAGGGGTTAATATCCAGGATCTATCAGGCACTGGTAGAACTTTACAAACTTTACAAGAAGAAAACAACCAACCCCATCAAAAAATGGGGAAAAGAAATGAACAGAAACTTCAACAAGGAAGAAATTCAAATGGCCAAAAGACATGAAAAAATGCTCATCATCATTAATCATCAGAGAGATGCAAATCAAAACAACAATGAGATATCATTTTACACCACAGAGACTGGCACATATACAAAAGAGCAAGAACAACAAGTGCTGGCGTGGATGCGGAGAAAAGGGGACACTCATCCATTGTTGGTGGGAATGTCGCCTGGTACAGTCTTTCTGGAAAACAATATGGACATTCCTACAAAGACTAGAAATTGAGCTCCCATTTGACCCAGCCATACCTCTCCTGGGAATATACCCTGGGAAGCCAAAAATACAAGCAGTGGAAACACCATCCCTACTTTTATGTTCATAGCAGCATTATTAACAATAGCCAGAATCTGGAAACAACCAGAGTGTCCGAGAATTTATGACTGGATAAAGAAGCTTTGGTACATCTACACAATGGACTACTATGCAGCTGTTAGGAAAAATGAAGTTATGAAATTTGCCTATAAATGGATGAACATGAAGAAAATCATGTTGAGTGAAATTAGCCAGGAGAGACAGATATAGAATGACAGTGTTTATTTGCATGACATAAATATATATATGTACATATTATGATACCAATACCCAAGATCAGGTTAAGCATGGATCAGGAGGTCTTGTCAAAGGTGGAAATTATCACAAACGTGTGGGAGTCAGAGGCTAGGTAAGACAGAGAATGGAACAGTGTTCTAACAGTTGTCGAAAATACTAATACCAACCTAAAACTGAGCATTAAATACAGGCAAAAAGATACACATGACATCATTTTAATGTATGTATTGTAATCCACAATGTGGAAGGGAAGGAAAAGAGAAAGAGATAACAAGAAAGAGAAAAAGAACCTGCCATAGAGGCAGGCTAGGGAGGGAGGGGAGGGGAGGGGAGGAGGGGGGGAGGGGAGGGGGGGGGAGGGAGGGAGGGAGGGGAGGGAGGGGAGGAGGAGGGGAGGGAGGGAGGGGGGGAGGGAGGAGGGAGGGAGGGGAGGAGGGAAGGGAAGGGAAGGGAAGGGAAGGGAAGGAAGGAAGGGAAGGGAAGGAAGGGAAGGGAAGGGAAGGGAAGGGAAGGGAAGGGAAGGGAAGGGAAGGGAAGGGAAGGAAAAGAAACAAAACCACAGCCCAGAGTAAATGCTCAAAGCCTTGTTGGTTCTGTGTGTTACTTTTCCATGTTGAACTCAGACCGGTCTGGCGACATCCCCCACAGCCTTTCAACTCAGCATATGGAAGTGTCCCCAGAGCAACCCGCCTTGCAGCAAAGTCATTGCTTGTGCACTGTCCCCGGGTCCATGCCAAGAACATCCCCCAGGCGGTGTCTGACAACTGCAGGGCTCAGGACTGTTACAAGGGTGAAGAGAGCAGGACCTTTAGGAGAGGCACAGGGAGAAAGGATCTGAGAAAAGGACCCATGGGACCCTGGGTCACCCTTCTCTCTCTTAGTCCCTTCACCCCAGGCCAGTGCCTTGTGCTCCTGCTCCCACTCTGCTCTCATCTGTGTCCGCTGCTGTCTGCCCAGTATCCACAGCTGCATGCAGCTAGTGCTGGCGCTGACCACAGACCCATCCAGTATCTCCTGAACATGCCACTCGGCTGACTCCGGAGCCAGAGCCAGGACACAAGGTGCTCGGTGTCTGAGCCCTTAGGCAGGTCTTAGGAAGGTCTCTGTGGCCATCCTGAATGATGGGGGAGAGGGGCGCAGCCCATCCTCCACCCAAAGCTGAGCATGGGCCCTAGGGTCATCCTCACCGACAGATGCAGGAAGGCCCAAGAGGACGCCATGCATTCCATCAGAAACACGCATCTTGTCCTCCCTGGGGACATTTCTCAGGGTCACAGGTGACCTGTCCTCAGAGAGGGGTCAGCTCCCAAAACATGTGGGACCCACGTATTAGGGAAGCCCTCACCCGCAGCATGCCTGTGAATCCAGATCATATCCAAAAGCAAACTCCAAATAAAAAATATCACTGCGTTACTTTTTAATTTTTCTAAATAAGCATAACACATGCTGAAAGCAGAAAACGGAGACATAGAAAACCAAATCATTTCAGAGGCACGTGGCCTGCCCATGCTTCCTCCTCGTCTCCTCCCAGTGCTCAGGATAAAGGGAAGGAGGTGCGAGTCATCGGACCTGAGGTAGCAGGAGGGTGCCCCCGACCCTGGGGTCAGGGTTGTGGGGGTGATGGGTGTCCGGTCAGCCATGACCACATTGCTGGCTGCCCTTGACGCCCTGACTCATTCATTCTGACAGCCTCAGCCCACACAGAGTCCCTCTTACCTGCCTCCAGCCCCTCCAGCCGCCCACACACACACACTCGGAAGCAAACGCACAGACCTTGGAGTATTCCCGGGTCCCTTCTCAATGCTCTCTCTGGGCTCCTGGTTCGGTGATCTCATCTAGCCGTCTCTCCGCACAAGTTCTGTGCAGTCGCCCACACAGTGGCTCTGTCCTTCTAAAGGGCGCCTCCAAGGTAACTCAGACTCACTCCGAAGCATCCCCAACGCTCACACTGTGCACCCAGTTCCCCTCCCCACACCTATCACAGCCTGTCCTTTCAGCTTCTCCCTTCAAAGCCCCCAGATACAAGCCCCCGTGATTCTGTGTTACCCCCATCCTCATTCTGCAATCCTCTAACCCAACCAAGCCAGTCCTCAGCTGAACCAATGCTCCTGGCTCCCTATTCTACCATTGTCAGTGATGTTCCACATGTGACACCCAGAAAGCAGAAAGGTGTGGCGTTGGTGGTATAGTGGTTAGCATAGCTGCCTTCCAGAAAGCAGAAAGGCTGGTCATTAAGTCCTGATTTAAGGCCCCAGCTCATCTGGAAACGCACCTCCATCTTGGCCTCTATGCCCACAAGCCCAGTCTCCTCACCACCTCATCTCCTCTCCCCTTCCCATTGCCTGCACTTCAGTCTCCATCTCCCAGGCTTTCTGTATCCCCGCCAAGCATATGGCCTCCTGGGTCATGCAGAATCTGGGAGCTGATGTTTAGAGGTGGAGAAAATTTAGAAGGGGGGTATATTGTCCAATAGGACTAGGGTGGGGCTTCTAGAATCACCCACTGGGAGAATGTGTAGCTAGGGTATCATCCATGCTCCAGACAAAGGCAGTCCCCACACCCCAATCTGCAGTAGGGAGGGCCCAAAGTAGAAATGGGAACGTGCTCTGCAGAGACTTGACCCAGAGCTCATAGTGGAAGGTGAGTCTGAGAATGCAGTTCCCATCTCACGACTGCCAATGACCACACCCAGGCCACAGCTGCCAGTGACCACACCCAGGCCACAGCCAGTGACCACAACCAGGCCACAGCTGCCAGTGACCACACCCAGGCCACAGCTGCCAGTGACCACACCCAGGCCATGCATTATTTGGACGGGGACTGTTTCTTATCAACACTAGCTCATGATAAGGCCTAGATGTTGTTTCTCCCATGTTCCTTCCATTGCCTCCTTCCACGTTCTCTCTCAGGACCAGTGATATTGCTCAGCGGTCAAGATAGGCCTTTTACAGGCACAGAGAGAGAGAGAGAGAGAGAGAGAGAGAGAGAGAGAGAGAAAGCTCAAAGGGCATGTTTGAGCTCAAAGGTCCTTTGAGCTCAAAGCTCAAAGGTCCAGGTTTTATCTTCAACATCACAATAAAGAAAATACCTTTTCCAGAATCATCCATAAGCTCCTGTTATTGGAAAGGCCCCTTTGCTATCATTCTCCTTTTTTTTTACGAATAGGAATTGAGAGCAAGTGGTTTCTTTTCACAGGGTCAGGGGCTCCCAAGTAGTATTTTGGAGCCTGCGGAGGTGCTGGTGATTCTTGGCCTATTAGATGTCTGTTCGATGTGAGGATCCAAGCCCTTAGGTTCAGGAAATTACCAGGGTCACCCCTATAGTGCTTGACTGTCCAGGTCTGCGCCTGACTGTGCTCATGAGTACCCTGCAATGCCAGGAATTGTGGACCACAGACAGGGTGGACCACAGGCAGAGTGGACACAGGCAGAATGGACACAGGCAGAGTAGACACAGGGAGAGTGAACATAGGCAGGGTGGACACAGGCAGAGGGCACCACAGGCATAATGGACACAGGCAGAGTGGACTACAGGCAATGTATGTATCATAACCCCTGTATTGTCCCCTCCAGTTCTGAGAAGACTTTACCTGAGAAGACATTACCCCTCTGAATGTATGCACTTATTTGGAATCATTGCCAACCTCACTGTAAAAATACCTGAGAATAGGGGTGCTTATAAATAAGATTTTATTTACCTCCCCCAGCATGTGCACATAGGAGACATCACTATCACTATCACTATCTTCCCGTTGATCATCTATTTGCTAGAGCGGGCACCAGTAATATCTCCATATGTCCTGTCTCATGCTAGTAGAACTCAAAGGCATCCACTTGCTCCAGGAACATAAAGAGCCTCAAACCATTATATTAGGTCATGGGAATGACCTAATATAAATGTTACTGGTATTTTGCATATCAAATATGACACAAGCAGCTTGCCAGGCTTGCCGTGCGGGTGGCATACTCTTGTAGTCACCTCTAAATAAAGCAATTATTGATGAACCGCGCGGCCGCGCAAGCCGGGCTGTGATGGGCTGGTCTGCTGGGTAGAGTTGTGACGAGAAAGAAGTCTGGATGTGGAAAACGGCCGCCCCATGGAGTCGGGGGAGGGGTCATCTGGCTTGTTGTGAGGCTCTGCTGGGGTGGCAGGCCAGGGCTAGAACCCGCCATGCCTCCCAGGTGCCTCCCTGAGCGGCTGGGCACAGAGAGAGCAAGTAGCAGCTCTGCCCCATGTCTGAGAGTCTCTGGTTCAGCATACCTGGGCGGATTGAAAAAAAACTGCTGCAGGGTGGATGTTGATGATTCGGGCTGTGATAGACTATTCTATTGGTTGGAGTTGTGACGAGAAAGAAGTCCGTATGTGGAAAACGGTGGCCCCTATGGAGTCGGGGGGGGGGGGGAGGTCTTCTGGCTTGTTGTGAGGCTCTGCTGGGGTGGCAGGCCAGGGCTAGAACCCACCATGCCTCCCGGGCTCCTCATGAGCGGCTGGGCACAGGGAGAGCAAGTAGCAGCTCTGCCCCATGTCTGAGAGTCTCTAGTTCAGCATACCTGGGCCTCACAACAAGCCAGATGACCCCCCACCCCGACTTCATGGGGCCACCGTTTTCCACATCCGGACTTCTTTCTTGTCACAACTCCACCCAGCAGACCAGACTATCACAGCCCGGATCATCGACACCCACCCTGCAGCAGTTTTTTTTTTTTAATCCGGCCCAGGAGACATACCACATCTTTTTTGGTTGGATGAGCAACACAGTTCTAGAAAATACAAAAATTGATCCAAAAGAAAGAGGTCAGGTAAGAGACATTGTGATGTTCACATTTGAATAATTTAATAAAACTCAAGACAATAAACCAAGGAGCCAAAATATGGTAAGTAGGGAAGTGGAGAGGTGTTTGCCTTGCTTACAGCCAGCCTCGATTTGATCCCCAGCATCACCCCCAGGTACTACCAGGAGTGATCCCTGAGAACAGAAGCAAGAGTAAGCCCTGAGCACCACTGAGCATGCCCCATAAAAGGAAGGAAGGAAGGAAGGAAGGAAGGAAGGAAGGAAGGAAGGAAGGAAGGAAGGAAGGAAGGAAGGAAGGAAGGAAGGAAGGAAGGAAGGAAGGAAGGAAGGAAGGAAGGAAGGAAGGAAGGAAGGAAGGAAGGAAGGAAGGGAGAAACAAAGGAAAAGAAAGTTGAGCAGAATAACAAAGTTCTAAGTCCATTACTCAGTATTGCCAGTGATCTACCTTTAGCCATCCTTGTATCTTCTGTACCTCCCTCATCTTCTCTCTCTACTCATTGCCTACTTATGTCTGTAAAATTCATCCTGCTATATATAAAGAAAAACCAGCAAGTGAGAAAAGGTTGTTGTATTCAAAGCTTGACATAAGAAAGTCACGTAGTTCACTAGCACATTGGCAAAGACTCAAAGGCAAACACAAGAGTGAAGAAATTTTATGGCAGCAAAAGAAGCTGGGTTCATGCAGGTGTAACCTGCTCACAGGATATTGGCCAAGGAAGAAAGTTAACTTACCATAGATGAATCTTGTGTGCTGGTTAGGAAAAGCATATTCATCTTTATCTGCTTCTCCTAAGTCACAGTGGGGAGCCAAAATTATGGAAGCTGTCAATAATTAATCAAGATTTAGGCAACTAGACCCATTATTACAGAAATTGGATAGCTTCCTGCGCTGATGCTAGACAGAGCAATTCAGCTTCCTCCAGGCCTCACTTAGAACAGCCTGGCTGGGGTGGGTTGTAGATAAGCCCTGTCTTCCCAGGCAAGCTGCTGCTCAAGTCTATGGTCAGAGTTTGGACTTAACAAATGATTTGGCCACTGTCCATTGTGTAATCTCTCACTTGAGATGTGTGAGTATTAGCTGTACAATTCTAATTACTGAGTACACTGCAAAATGAACCTTGACTTCACGCACTAAAAGAGAGCCATAAAATAAAATTCACAACATGCAGAAAATTTTAAGACATATTTTTCAAAATTTTACATATAAAAGACACCAGTATGAGAAAAATATAAAGAATTTGAATGACTACAAACTTAAGCATTGGCAAAATAAACCAATGCCTTAGAGACAAAATATTACATTTCACCCAAATAAAACAGACTTTGAATCTGCCTTTTGTAAGGGAATTATATTTGTATCTTTTAAAAAATCCTCCAAAGAAACTTTCAGACCAGAGTTTCACTGAAGAATTCAACCAAATATTTAAAGAAGAGCTTACACCAACTCTATACAGTATCTTCCAGGAAGTAGATGAGAGAACTGTTCCCAAGCATTTTAGAAGACCAATATTACCTTGATGCCAAGACCAGACCAAGATGATGTTTTTAAAAATAAAGCTCTACCCTTCTTGAATATAATCCAAAAAATGCTAACAGAAAAAATAGCAAAAATAATTCAACACTATAGAAAAATAATTACATATTATAACTAAGTGAAGCTTATTCCAGGAATGTAAGGTTAGGGTCAGCCTTTGAAAATATATCTGTTTAATTGCCATATTAATATGTTAAAGAAGAAAATAATCATAGGATTTTTTTTCCAAATATTTAAGAATAGTATTTGGCAGAATTCAACTCATTCCTGACTTTAAAGGTTATTTTCATAAAGTATATGAAAATAGAAATGTTTTTCTCAACTTAATAAAAAGGTATCTATTCTTTTTAATCTATGCTAGTTTTTACTTAAAGAAGAAAAGACTGAATGTTTTCTCTTGTAATCAAGACAAGAACGTTTACTATTACAACAGTACTACAAGTTATAGTCAAGGTAGAGTCACCAGTAGCAGGAGTGGAAAGAAGGAATAACGATAAATTAGAAAGTTAAAAATTAAATCTGTTGCCTCTATTTGAAAATTATGTAACTCTAAAAAAACTAACATATATTTTGATGTTTTAGAACTAAAAGGTGAGCAAACATGAAAGATACAAGACAAACACATATTTTATTCCTATATACTACCAAATAATGGACATATGTGAATACCAAAATTAAGCATACGATACCATTTATAATTACTCAAAGGAGACCAAATATTTAGGTGTAAAACTAGCAAGGCATAATTTGCTGAAAATTCTATATTACTGATAAGAAAGAGCAAATAAATGCAGAGACACAATATATTCATGGAATAAAAAAGCAAACACTTTAAATCTGAATATGCCCCAACACACAATTCGGGACCTGTTTAATGTGATTCCTATAAAAAATCTCAACATAATTTTAGTATACAAATATTTGTGCATTTAGATTTATTATAAAAGTGGTGACCGGAGAGATAGTACAGAAGTTAAGGCTCTTGTTTTATACGTGGCCAACTACCTGAGGTTTGCTCTCCGAACACCACCAGGAGTGATCTCTGAGACAAAATAGGAGTAAGTCCTGAGCACCACTGGGTGTGACCAAACCCCTCCCACCCCACCCAGCCCTCACAAAAGATCATATAAAAACAAAAGACCTAGAATAGTTTAAAATGATTTCAAAACAAAATAAAATTGGTTCAAAATTTATTATGTAGTATTAAATAGCAAGATCAGCACGGGAGTTTTGACCTGCTCCGTTTCCGACCTGGGCTGGTTCACCCCTTCTTAGGCAACCTGGTGGTCCTCCGGCTCCCGGAGCGTCACCATATTGACGCCGAACTTAGTGCGGACACCTGATTGGCATAGCGCACTACAGCCCAGAACTCCTGGACTCAGGAGCGATAGTCCAGTGAGTAGGGTGTTTGCCTTGCACACTGCCGGCCTGTGCTGTCCCGGGTTTGATCCCAGGCATCCCACATGGTCACCCGAGCACTTCCAAGAGTAATTCCTGAGTGTAGAGCCAGGAGAAATCCCTGAGCATTGCCGGGTGTGACACAAAAAGTAGTGAAATAGCAAGATGATGTTCTATAAGCAAAGAGAGAAAGCACGTGTGTGTATGTGTGTTTGAGAGAGAGAGAGAGAGAGGGAGAGAGTTCTGTGGAAGAGACAGAGAGTCCAGTTTTGTAGAAATTGATGTACAAAAATAGACTTAAGTAATTTGGACCAAGGTTTGAAAGCAATTCACTGATGAAAGGGCAGCCTCTTGAACCATGGTGCTGCAGCAACTGGACATCTGTAATCAAAAACTGAAACTTTACCTCAGTTTCAAATCTTAGACACAATTAATTCAAAGTTTACAGTAGAATTAAGTCTAAAACATGAAACAATTAGGAAAACTATAGGATAGCATCTTAGAACTCTAGGACAAAGACTTCATGGAATTGAAATCCAAAGCATGACCTTTAAAAGGAAAATTGGTAAGTTCAGAGTAGTCAAAATTAAAAATTATTTTAATTTACAAAAGAACCTATAATGAGAATAAAAGGATGTGAAGAGTGGATGAAAATATTTGTAAGTCGCATGTCCAACAAAATTAGTATTGCACTATCTCATTTTGTACTGTTTCATAAGACATTTTCCTACTTTAAAAAAATCTCTTCAAAGTCACCAATAAAAAAGAAAGAAAAACAATAAGAATATGAATCCATGGCCTAAAGCTCAGGGCTGAAAACTTTGTGTTTGCAGACCCCAGGTTCTATCCCTGGCACTGAGGCCCCAGGCAAGATAGGAACTGAGCAACTTGACATTTTCAGGCCTCAGCATTGACACAAGTTGGCTCCTTTTGCCTATTTTACCAAAAATAAAATAGGCAAAAGATATAACAAAACATTTCACTGAAAAAACATTTCACTATAAAAACAATGCATATGCAAGACAATAATGCATATACAAGACACTGGTAGAACTTTTCAAGAAAAAAAATCCAACCCCATTAAGAAATGGGGAGAAGAAATCAATAGAAATTTTCTCAAAGAAGAAATTAGAATAGCCAAAGGCATATGAAAAGTGCTCTTCATCATTAGTAATTAGGGGGATGCAAATCAAAACAACAATGAGATATCACCTCAAGCTGCAGAGACTGCACACATCCAAAAGAGCAAGAACAACCAGTGTTGGCATGGATGCAGGAAGAAAGAGACTCTCTCATCCACTGTTGGTGGGAATGCCGACTGGTCCAGTCTTTTTTGGAAAACAATATGGACATTCCTCCAAAAACTAGGTATTGAGCTCCCATTTGACCCAGCAATATCACTCCTGGGAATATACCCTGGAAACCCAAAAACACATGACAGAAATACCATCTGCATTTCTATATTTATTGCAGCATTATTCACGATAGCCAGAATCTGGAAACAACCTTAGTGCCCAGAACAGAAGACTGGATAAAGAAACTATGTACATCTATACAGTGGAATACTATGTAGCTGCCAGGAAAAATGAAATCATGAAATTTGCCGACAAATGGATGGACGTGGAGATTATTATGTTTAGTGAAATCAGTAAGAAGGAAAAGGACAGATATAGAATGACTGCATTTTTTCTGTGGGCATTTGATAAATATGCCAAATACCCATAACAATTATAGACCTCATTCCGGAATGGATTGAGGTTCTTTATGTTCCTGGAGCAAGCAGATGCCTTGGGCTCTACTAGCATGAGACAGGACATATGGAGATGTTACTGGGGCCCGATTGAGCAAATCGATGATGAACGGAAGACAGTGATACAGTGATATAAATATATGCTAGTGTTCTATACTAATTGTTGGAAATGGTAACACCAGACTGGAACTGAGCATTGAATGTAGGCAAAGGGACATATATGATAACCTGTAAATGTTTATATGGCAAGCCGCAATGTATAAGAGATGGGAGGAGAGGGAGAGGGAGAGGGAGAGAGAGAGGGAGAGAGAGAGAGAGAGAGGAAGAGAAAGGAAGGAAGGGAGGGAGGGAGGGAGGGAGGGAGGGAGGGAGGGAGGGAGGGAGGGAGGGAGGAAGGAAGGAAGGAAGGAAGGAAGGAAGGAAGGAAGGAAGGAAGGAAGGAAGGAAGGAAGGAAGGAAGGAAGGAAGGAAGGAAGGAAGGAAGGAAAAGAACAAGAAGAACAAGAACAAAAACAAGAAGAACAAGAATAAGAACGACAAGAAGAAGAATGATGCCTGCTATAGAGGCAGACTGAGGGATGGAGGAGGGAGTCTGGGGACATTGGTGGTGGGAAATGAGCACTCGTGGAGGGACGGGTGCTGCAACGCTGTATGACTGAAACCCAATCATGAACTGCTTTTTAAATGTCTACCTCACAGTGTTATAATAAAAAATAATGATAAAACAAATAGTGCTTGAAAAGATATTTGACATCATAAGCTATAAAGGAAGTGCAATGAAAACCACAATGATATATCATCGAAATTCTAAAATTAAAGAGAAACAAAACCAATTACTGATAAAGAGGTGGAGAAAATGGATGCTGACAAGGCTGTAAAATGGTACTGCCACTCTGAAGAACATTCTGAGCATTTCTTTCCAACAGAAAAAATCACATAGCTTCCAGATGACCCAATTATTGAATTTCTAGATATTTATCTTGGGTATTTATTCTAGGAAAAAAATAGTGAAGACTTGCAATAGCATGGAAACCTATATAGGAAAAAAAACTAACTTATTTTGAATATCCAAAATCTGGAAAAAGCCTATATGTCTTCAATGGGTTAATTATTGTGCAGATATTGGGACAAACATTAGGACATCCAAACCAAGGAATATGACTTGGTGATATAAAAGGGGGGTGGGTGTGAACAAAGGCTAGTTGGATAGATAGGGGTTTAGCTGCTTGTCTTGCATACTACCAACACTGATTCTATTTACGTCTGGTCTCCTAGCACAGAGCCAGGAATAAGCCCAAGTACCTCCTGGTGTGACACCCAGAATAAAACAAAACAAAAGGTAAAGTAATAAATCATTAATAAAAGTAAAAACTTCAATGAATCTCCAAAGAATTTGCTGAGAAACAGAAAGCATGTCAAAATATTACATAGCAATGTATCATTTACATAACATTCTTGAAATGGTGAATTGATAGAAATGGAAAATGGATTATTAGGTGCCTGGAGTTAAGGAAATAGGAGGATGAGAGGGACTGAGTATAGATCCTTTGATTAAAACAACTGCTTTGTGTCTTGGCTGTCTCAGTGTCAATTACCAATGTGCTGTAGTCTTGAGTTAAGTTACCATGAGGGCAAATGGAATAAATAGCATATGAGATCTTTGTGGATGTGTATATCTAACATTTATATATAAACATATGTATAAATAGTATTTGTAGTATGTTATGTATATTTTTATTATATATGTTTTTATTGGTGGTCTGGGGGATCAAATCCAGGGTTTCTCATAAATGTGAGGCATGCACTCTACCACTGAGCTATATCAGTTACCCCCTTGATTATATTTTACAGCCTTTTGTGAATCCATAATTACTTCAAAATTTAATTTTTTATTATACCACCAGAGACAGACATGGGGCAGAGCTGCTACTTGCTCTCCCTGTGTCCAGCCGCTCACAAGGAGCCCAGGAGAGATGGCAGGTTCTAGCCCTGACCCGCCAGCCCAGCAGAGCCTTGCAACAAGCCAGAAGACCCCCCCACTCCATGAGGGCCTCCATTTTCCACATCCGGACTTCTCTCTCGTCAGAACTCCACCCAGCAGACCCGCCTATCACAGTCCGGCTCGCTCCGCCGCAAGCGCCTTGCGGTTCATCATTAAATGCTGGACTTAGAGATGACTGCAAGAGTATGCTACCTGCACGGCAGAGCCTGGCAAGCTACCCGTGTTGTATTTGATATGCCAAATACCAGTAACAATTAGAGACCTCATTCCGAATGGATTGTGGCTCTTTATGTTCCTGGAGCAAGCAGATGCCCTTGGGCTCTACTAGCATGAGACAGGACATATAGAGATGTTACTGGGGCCCACTCGAGCAAATCGATGAACAACGGGAAGACAGTGATACAGTGATTATACCACCATGAAATGTGAAATTACAAAACTGCTCATGATTGGGTTTCAGTCATACAGTGTTTCACAAAATTTAGTTTTTAAGAAATTTTAGGCCATACCCAGCGATGCTCAGGGGTTACTCCTGGCTTTCCAAGTCAGGAATTACAAATTACTCCTGACAGTGCTCAGAGTTATCATATGTATTGTCAGGGATCAAACCTGGGTCAGCCACATGCAAGGCAAACACCCTACCTATTGTACTATTGCACTGGCTCCCAAAATTAAGACTTTAATTAAATAGATGATGCAGACTTGAGTGCTAACAATGCTGTGCAACTACTCAGGATTTTATATATGAAATGTATAATATATGTATGTATTTTACATCCTTGTAGGGAACATATATTCTTAAGGAAAAGAATATGTCCAGTACCAATAGAAAAAGATGTTATATTAGATAAAAGTGTAACACTTGGGGGCCAGAGTGCTAGTATAATGGATAAGGTATAAGGCACTTGCCTTTCACATAGTCGGTCTGGGTTCATTTCCCAGCACCCTATATGCCCCCGAGCACAGAATCAGGAGTGATCCCTAAGCAAAGAGCCAAGATAATCTCTAAGCAAAGTTCAGGATAACCCAAGAACAAAACAACAATACAAAAGAAAAGTGTGAAACAACAGCATAACTAAAGAGCGTAAGCTATAAACATCAGAAGACAAATGACAGAGTTAGAGAGACATCTCAAGTAGCTGAACAAGAGCCCAGTACATGCCATGTCCTGAGCTCAGCCTGGCACTGCCCAGTCCAAAAGCACCCCTGGAAGTGACCCCAGTGGCCTCTCACCCCCTCTAATCTTACACCATCCGCCCAACATCAAATCATCAGGCATGCACCTCAGGGAGTAGCCCCAGATCTCCGGCAACTGGGTGGCCCTTATGCAAAATTAAACATAAATACAGATTAGGAGGAATATTCACCACCTGCGAAAATAAGTAGAGACAAATCAGAAAGCATTCCATTCATATTATACATAAGGAAAGCAAAAAGCTCTTCTGTATTTGATCCTCGTTGAAAAATGAGAAGCCATACACTTTTCTTACCATTTGACCAACTGCAAATCTTCAAGCCTCTGACCCCTAAATATTTCAATCTCTGTCTTTGGCCCAGGCACACAGCTCAGCGATAACCTTGTGTATCAGAGTTCAGTCCCCAGAACCCGCCATGATTACTGGCATTAGCTGTGTGATCCCCAGCTCCACAAGTTCAACCTCTGCAAGATAGCTCCATGTGCACAAGATAGCTTCCCCAGATGTCACAACAATGGGGAAGAAAAATAGGAAAACTTTCTTGTCTAAAACCAACGGCATTTCCTACCTGACCAAGGTTCATTCATCAAGTGCAGGAAATTTAACACTGATACAATATTGCTGTCAAAAAGACGAAACTTTTTTTTTCTTTTTTTTTTTTAAGTGAAACAAGATGGCTTTTTAGTGAACAAACTTTCTTAGGAAGATGTGAGAGGAAAGACAGAGAAAAGTATAAGTTCAAGAGAGAACATGGGCATGGGCTTCTCCGGGTTGGGGGTTGGGTTCGGGACCAAGCAAATGAGATAGGTGTCCAAGCACAAGGGCTTGAAGAGCAAGCCGGCCAGGCTGTAATTTTATCCCCTCTTCTGATATAGTTGACTCTCATTAGCATTTTCTTCAGTCTAGAGTAGGATTTTGCATCTGATTTTCATGCCCTACTCGTTTCCGGTCATCTGGAGCAGCCACCACCTTTCTTTGCAGCTTTACATGACATTTTTGAAGGGATCTGCCTGATTCTGTTGGAGCATTTACCTCATTTGGGGTCGGTTTGTTTCTGCAAGGTTGATTCAGAGTATGAGCTTGGGGGCAGGAATCCTCACAAGTGCTAGAGTCCTGGTGTGAACATCCCAGGAAGGACGAGAATTTTGCTGTCACGTTAGTGAATTTAATTATTTGATGGTTGATATTTATGGTTTCTCAACAATCAATTGTCACTATTTTTCCTTTTATAATAAATATTTTCAGGGGCCAGGAATGTAGCTCAATGGTAGAATGAATGAATGCTTTGCATGCAGAGACCTGGGTTCAATCCTTGGCACTGCAAGAATTAACAAATAAATAATTTCATGGGGGAGACTCCATCTGTGATTCCATTATTCCTGTTCAATCTTTTACCCATTAATTTAGCTGGAGATTTTCCTTGGAATCAATTATTATTGTTGGCAAGTTATAATTTTCCTTAAAAATATATCTAACAGTTTTCTTGGCTGACACTACCGCAAGGACAAGTGTTTCCTTTTCTTTTTATGTATCTAAGATCATTATAGACTCATGGAGTTTTCAATTCAATTGTTATCTCTTATGATTGTAATTATTGATTTTGATGCTCAAAATGTACCTCTTGGGTCAATGGGAGCCCTTTCACAACAGTTCCTGTGTCCCTGCATCATGTCCCCGGCGTTCTTCAAGTACTTCCTTACTTTCAGCCCCAGCTAACTGCTGTAAACCAATTTCACAGTTCCTTCCCTATCCCATCCCTGGAATCAAGTTTTACTCCACATTGCCCTATCTCCTGGTCCCTGGAGATGGTATTAAGAAGACACTATGTAGGCACTGGATGTGCTCTCTGTTACTGGCAAAATTGTTAAAGACTTCACGTATCTAGTATTGGTGAGCAAGGAGCACTCTTACCCTTAGTCCCTGGGAGAATAACTGATGCAACAATTTTGAGGAACAATGTCTTACCCTAATGACTGACATGCACACTCTTGCATGCAGCCAGGCCACTTGAGGAAAACACTATAATACAAAAGGTCACACAACTGTACAAAGGCAACATACCAGAAACAGTGACAGTATTTACTGGTCCATGGTTCTTTGAAGGAATCACAGTCCTTGCAACGAGTAGATTAAAAAAAAATCCTAGAGATCTAATACACACCCCACAGAGCGATTGCAAACAACAACCCCATATTTTAACATTAAACTTGCTGAATCTACCTTATTGCTCCTATCACTGGAAGAAATGATGGTTATGGGATTTGACAGATATTACCTGATGTTACACTAGCAATCAAATTGCAATATAAGAGTATCAAGTTAATATGCCCTACCCCTTCAACTTACACAACATTATAGGTCTATTGTGTCTCATAAATGGGAAACAAACATTCAGCCTACATTGCAAACAAGGAGTTTCAATGTATTAACTTGTTAAATTCATGAATTAATTCTCTAAAAAGGACAGACTTCAATCTAGACCATTGGAACAGTCTGAATCACAAGAGGAAGCAATTTACATAATGTAAAGTATAGACGTAATATGTTTTTGGGGAAGAAATCAATATGCATTGTTTAAAAAAAGAATTGTAGAGGGGTGCTGATTTTTTTTTAATTAAATCACACTGAGATAGACCATACAAACCAGACTTAATATTTTTAATTTTAAAAAAGAGGATGTGGTTCCTGGGTCAGGGAACATACCATGCACTGGCAAGAGCCCAAGTGATGGCCCCACTGATGCTGGGTCCTAGCAGCACCGTACCCCCAGGTTCTAACAGTGACCAATTGGCAGAGAGTTGACCAAGCAACACCAGTAGTAGCTCATGGAGCACTTTTGAGGAGGCTCCCCAACATAAAAAGTGAGCATCTGTCTCTAATGGAGAGTCTGTGTGGGGCAGCTCAGAAAGGACACACATCATTGAGGCCATGCATTCCTTCTGGCCTAGGGGAAGAGGTGCGGGGAGACATAATATGCGATCATGAAATTGGAGCTTTTATTTTATACATTACTGAGCTACAAAAAAAAATAGAGTGGAATATTTGTCTTCTGTAATTAAAAAACAAAAGCACTAATAGATAATGAGGAAGAGATGACCGATCTCTAACCTATAAGAGACATACTCAAATAAACTTGGTGGTGGAGGGGAGTGGAGGGCGGGGGTGAACGCCACACCCAGCTGTACTCAGTGCTTATTCCTCTCTGCTGTCAGGGATCACTCCTGGTAGGCTTAAGGAACCACACGAGGTGCCAAGTGTCAAACCTGGGGTCAATGGCATGCAAGGCAAGCAATATCTGCTGTGCCATTGCACTGGCACTAAACCATTTTTTTTAATAAAAGGGACTGAAAAGATAGTTTAAAGGACTGGAGCGCATATCTGAACCCCTCTGTTCAATCCCTGGTACCACATGGTCCCCCAGAACCTATGGCTAAGGCCTTGCTCATCTTTGGGCTTCCATAGCATCACAAGCTTGGCCAAAGCACTAAACTATCTGGCCACATAGCTGGACCAAGTTTTGCTAGGACCCCTTGGTTACTATTTACTATTTGGGAGTTCCCCCAATAATAAGACAATTCTCACAAGGGGTCAATAAGATCTGTAAACAGTGATGAGAAGCAAGTGAATTTTGTCTAAGTTCACTCAGGTGTATATGTGCTTAGTCACCCTTTCATGTATTCTGCCTCAGCATTGTAACATGGCTGCCCTGACTCCTGCCATCACAGCCACCTTCAAGAGAGGAAAAAGAGAAATGGGGGAGAAACTGGAAGAGTCCATCACATTTGGCTCTTTGATCAAGAAAATGAGTCTCTCCACATTCCCCAGCTAAATGCTGATTAAATCTTACTTCCCAGAGCTACGTCATCTGACTACTCTTCAGCCTCAAGCATGCAGGTTGCAAAGGCAAGGTGGTTGGGGCTGACTTCAGAACCTGCCACTATTTTCTTTATCCTGTTGAAAGAGAATCCATGTGACATGTTTCAGTGAACCGGTAGTGGGTGATGAGTTCACCAAACATTTGCTCTGCCACTGAGCCATCTGAGTCCTCCTCCTCCTCTCCTTTTATTTCGATCTATCTCATAGAAGCCCACCGGTTATAGAACAGGGGGCAACAGTTCATTGGTAGAGGGCCAGCTGGGAACTCCCCTTCTCTCAGGGACATGGCAAAACTACAAGCTGCACAGTCTTAGAATCAAGACTTCTACCCCCAGGGGCCGGAGTGATGGGTAGGACATTTGCCTTGCATGCAGCCAACCTGGGTTTGATCCATGGCATCCCATATGATCCTCCCCCCCCCAGCACTGCCAGGAGTGATTTCTGAGTGCAGAGTCAGGAGTAACCCTTAAGCAAAGGAAAAACAAAAGGCTTCCAACCCCAGCCCCACTCTAAGTAGCTTCCAGATTCAGTCATATCTCAGTCGGGAGCAGCCACTGATGCCAGAGACTCATTTCCTCCCTAACTGTTGACCCGCTTTCTCTCTTCCGGGCTCCTGTGAGTCCAGAGTGGACTGGTGGGGAGACTGGGCAGCTCCCATGTGTGACAGCCACAGCCCCTCACGTCCGCTGGCAGGCCAGCCTGATCCTATCTAGTTCCTGAGACCTTGCAGTGAACTCAGACCCCAGATACGCTCTCTTGATAACTGTGTCGCCTTTTTCATCTCCTTTAACAAATACCAACTGCTGGCTGAAACCCACACTCCTGGCTGAACACCAGCTCTTGGCTGAAAATTCCCTGCAGCTTCCGAGAAATGAAGAAGATAGTCAGTGAAGAGCAACTGGGGCCTGGATTCCCTGGGCAGTCTGAGCAACTGATAGATCTTCCTTAATATTCAATGGGGGTGATGCTAAACTAGAATTAAGTATTGAAAGCAAAGGGATGTGCACAATGACTCCTCAATATATGTATTGCAAACAGCAATGTACAAAAGAAGAGAGAAAGAGAAGAGAAGTGCCTGCCATAGAGGCAGGAAGGATGGGGTAGGGAGGGAAACAGGGGATGTTGGTGGTAGGAAATGTGCACTGGTGGAGGGATGGGTGCTGCAACATTGTATGACTGAAACGCAATCATCATTGGCTTTGTAATTGTCTATCCCATGGTGATATAATAAAAAATATTTTTAAAAGGTCAGTGAGGTACATCCCATGAACCTGTTATTGCTAGAAAATATCTGAAGTCCAAAAGCATACAAGTGTGAAGGGGCTCAATAAGAACACTGCCTGGTGTGCTTGAAGCCCCAAGTTTGATCCCTGGCACCTCTAGTCTCAAGCATCCTCTGTATTGGCAGGCACTAATGGACCAGACTTCATGGGGAGTGATGTTAGCCCTGCCCCCTGTCCTGCACCACCTCCATAAGGGGAGGCCCCTATTGAACAAAGCATTCACTATACATGTCTTATGAAACACTATAGCTTTTGCAACAACACAAAATGAAGAATGTGAAGAACCCAGGGCTGAAGAGACAGTACAGCAGGTAAGGCATTTGCTGTGCATGCAGCTGACCTGGATTTGAGCCCTGGTCCTCTGAGAACTGCCAGAAGTGATTCCTGAGTACAGAACCAGGAGTAAGTCCCTGAGCATCACCAGGTATGGTCCAAAAACCAAAATTTAAAAAAGCTTTCTGAAAGGCTGGAGTGACGGTGTAGTGTGTAAAGTGCTTGCCTTGCACACAACTGGCCCAGGTTCAATCCCTGGCTCCCCCAAGACAGGCCAGAAATGATCCCTGAGCTCAGAGCCAGGCATAAACCTAGAGCACTGCATAGCCCCAAAACAAAATCAGAATTACCAGATGGCACACCAACAGAGAATGCATCTTCCTTTTTTTCCTTTTTCACCACCTTTTCACTCTCAACCTGGGTTGTTTCTGGCCTTTTTGATTTACACCATTCTCACTGATGTGACATGCTATCTCATTAACATCTCAGTCTTAATTTCTTTGATAATCAGAGATTATGAATACTTTTACTTAATCCTGTTAGCTCTCTGTTAGTTGAACAGAAGTGTCTGTTCAGTTTTTCTCTCCAGCTTTTCATAGAGTTGTTCATTTTGATTTTGTTTTGGGGCTACACCCTGTAGTGCTCAGGGCTCACTTCTGGCTCTGAGCTCAGGGATCATTCCTAGAAGACTTGAGGACCCATGCTTACCCATCAGGTAAGTTTGCCTTGCATGTAACCAACCCAGCTTTAATTCCCCAGCACTATAAGGCATCCAGGAGAGATTCCCTGAGTGCAAAGCCAGGAGTAAGCCCTGAGATTTCCCTGGTATGGCCCTAAAACCAAAGGGAATCTACCACAAGAGCATAAAAAATGCTAACTCTAAACAATATGTGCATAGCTCCATTTATTGTTATGCTATCTATAATAGCCAGGATCTTCAAACAACTCAAGCTTTCAATAGAGGTTGAGTGGATAAAGAAATTGTGACACATTAGCACAAAGGAATACTACTCAGCTATTATAAAATAAAATCTTGGAACCAGAAAGATAGTAGAGCGGGTAAGTTGCTTGCGTTGCATACAATTCCCAGCACCCTATATGGTCCCCCGACCCCTGCAAGGAGTGATATCTGAGTGAAGAGCCAGAAGTAAGTCCTGAGAACTGCTGGGTGACCAAAAAACAAACTAAGGAGCCAGAGCAAAAGTGTGACAGGGAGGGCATTT
Source organism: Cryptotis parvus (assembly GCA_021461705.1). Lineage (NCBI taxonomy): Eukaryota > Metazoa > Chordata > Mammalia > Eulipotyphla > Soricidae > Cryptotis > Cryptotis parvus. The sequence goes on along the minus strand of JAJIBD010000891.1, from coordinate 83,619 downwards.
GCCTTGCACGTAGCGAACCCGATTCATTCCGTGCATCCCATATGGTCCCCACGAGCACCACCAGGAGTAATTCCTGAGTGCAGAGCCAGGAGTAACCCTGAGCATCACCCTGTGTGACCCAAAAAGCCAAAAAAAATTTAAAAACTAAAGGCTGTCTTGTTACGTGAAATGATTCAGAGGGACAGAACAAATGTAGGATGATCTCACTCCTCTGCGGTACATAAAGACACGGAGTGAGGAAAAGACAATGGCTAATGAGAAAAGCCCTTGGATGCTGGTTGACTATAAGAACTGAGGTTTCCAAGCAAGGGTGGGGTGGAGGAAAGATGGGGTATTCCAGAGAGGGCCTAGAGTGGTTTGGGGCACTTCGCAATGCTGTGGTACAGTAACTTCATAACCCGTTACCTTATTTTAAACACACACACACACACACACACACACACACACACACACACTAGTTTTACCTGACCCAATTGATTGTGCTCAGACCACTTATGTGCCCTGTAGTTGGGCAAAATCATCCAACAAGAAAGTCTGTATGATAACACACTACTGAATATCTCACCAAATCTGTTGAGTACCATACTGAAAATGCAAGACAGTAGCCTAGCATTTACTCCTGAGCACAGTGGCATGGCCAACTGGGTATTCCGTGACACTTCCCCCTGCCAGCATCACCAGAGACTCACACAGCACGTGGTGATTGATGAGAAGGGAAAGATGCAAACTCACAGAGCAGTTGCTCCTGGGTATGTATCACTTCCTCACCATCCTGTAGCAAAAAGCGTCTGACAAGAGCTTAGCTGGGCCCAATACTCCATTGTAAAGTAAAGATTGTGGGCCAGATGCTTCCGGGACTACTCTCCTATATGAGTGGGGGGGCATGGAGGATTCCCCTTCTCACCCCAATCCAAGGCTCTGAGCCAGCCAGGTCACCCTTTGCAGGAAAAGCCAGTCCATGGTCCCCAGGCTCAGGCAAATAGCAATTGGTTATTTCTGAGTTTGTGGAAAGTGCGCTTTGGACACATTTACATCAGTAGAGGAAATCATATCTCTCCCAAGAGGCCAGAGAGAAGGAAAATTCGATTTGCCAAAGCATCCAGCCTGGGGTCCTGCTCTTACTACCAACATTCCTTGGCCACGGAAAGGGAGCAAATTCTCCCGGTCCAGTGAGAGAGAATGGGAAGCAAACATAAGGGGTTTTCCTCAATTCCACAGTCAGTTTATACTTTTGTCTTGATTTTGACCCACTGAGGAGTTTGGTTGATGCCACTGGGATTCGTCTCCTCACAGAGTTCCTTCAATCCTCATCTGCATAAATCATCACCCTGAGTCCTCCTGGAGCCTGGGTGACTGTGCTTGTGTGACTCTTTCCATTTTCCAGATGAAGAAACTGAGGCTGAAGAAGACTGTCCATTGCCTGATAATGCACATGGAGCCAGAGCCTGGCAACTGGGCCACCTGAATGCACCATCAGCAAAAGTAGCCAAGTGTGCCCCCCAGGCCCTCTGTCTTGCCCACGTGCCTCTCTAGGGGTCAGTCAAGGGTCTCTTTGGGTTGGTCTCACCTCCCCTCTTTGAAGCTTATCAGGTCTCTGTTCCCCAGCATCTCCAGACATATGAAACACAGCATGCAACAGGAGATTAAAGACTGACTCCACCATGGTCAGGAAATGCCGAGTACAGCCTCCCAGTTCTGCTCTGGCTCCCAGGGTGACTTGTCTGCCATCATGGCTGGGTAGTGGGGACTGGTGTGTGCTGTAGGGGCATCTGCAGCCTCTAGAACACCCTGGGGCCAAACTGTCATTTCCCAGCCAGTTCCCAAGGATGATTCCCTGTCTTCTGGGTTGGTTCCAGAAGCTCTCCCAGCTGCCTGGGGTTTCCTCTCAAGCCAAACTGCTCCATTGGCTGAGAATTTACTGCTCTTTCCCAGTAAAACAACAATAAATAGATAAATAAATAAATAAATAAATAAATAAATAAATAAATAAATAAATAAATAAACTCATTGGAGTTTCTTTGTGTTTCAGCTGTTGCCCTTTTTCTTTCTCTGTTTCTCTTGAGAATAAAACTGGCTTGAATTGAATTGTATTCCTGGGCTCTGTTTATCCATCACACACTTCTCAAGTCCTCTGCAAAGGTTTATGGTCTATGGCACCTTCCCTGCTTCCAAACCCTGGGCCTAGGAGCTCAGACTCTTCTTGCAGAAGCCGACCCACTGGGGTGACTCAGAGCCTTAGCATCTGCTCCCCTCCCTCATCCCAGGCTCCCTGGCTGGTGGTCCTCAGCACTGCCCCGCCAGCCTCTCCCTACACTCACTCATGTCTTGCAGCCCTCTTGACTCTGCTGCCTGGCCAACCCCTCCCTTGGCCCTTACCTCCAGCTCAGACAGGTGTCTAGGGCTTAAGCCCCAACAGCCAGAGCTCCCAAAATTTTCCACTAACACATTCTCTTTGACTCTAGAGTGAGCCTTCTCACCCATGGCTGATCCAGCAGCCGCCTTTCAAGTAAAACCAGGGGGAATCATGCATGCAGGGGGCCATGCTGGCTGGACTTGGAGCGGGATTTGGGATCCTCCACCCATTCCCTCCACCTCCCTATTGCTAGGCATGGCTACGAGCTCCCAGCTACCACAGCCAACAGCTGGAAGAGAGACACTCCAGACCCACAATTGCGCTGCGTGACAATCTTAGACAATAATGAAATTTAGGACCAGGTCCTTCCCAGGATCTTTCACATTTATACACTGAAATAATGATCATTCTAGTTGCAACAAACTGGAGAGGTTATGGGGAATAGGGACTTATGATGTCACACTAGAACTCACTATTGAATATGCACATAGAGACATCATAAACGTTAATATCTGTAGGGCAAGCCACAAAGTGTCAGAGAAGAGAGATAGAAATACAGGGACAGAGACAGAGAGAGAGAGAGAGAGAAAGAAAATGTGCCTGCAATAGTGGCAGGCTGGGGTTGGGGAGAGAGGGGAGTGTTTGGGATGTGGGTAGTGGGAATGGGGCACTGATGAAGGGATGGGTGCTGGTACACTGTATGACAGAGTCCCAATTATAAACATCCTTGTAATTGTATATCTCACATGGTATAATAATTTTTTTTTAAAAGTGGAAAAGCCTAGCCACATACTTCCACGTGGAGGTCCTGGGGTTATGCAACATACCCCAAGGCACCATTAGGAATAGCCCTGGTGTCCCCCTCCACCTCCAGCACCTCTTAAAGTGACCCTGGCCCCAAGCACCACTGAACATGGTCCACACAACAACTAATGAAAAATGAAAGTAATTGCAGGTCCTTGCACCTCTAGTCACCCCCCTGGCTACCCCAACTCCCCACACCCTGGACACTATTAAAATGAGTATCTATGCGATGCCTTCTACACACCCTCTTTCTCTGAGTTCAAGTTGTAAACCACATACCAGCACAGCACAATCTCATCCCAAACCCTCTCAGGTTTTAAAGAGCCCAGCAGCCAGTCCAAACAAGAACTTACTAAATTGAAGGGGAAGTGTTTTGTGGGGAGGATCAGCCAGGTGTGGCCTCCAGCCACAGTCTGCAGGAGGGGCTCCAGCTGTGAGCCCCTCCCGCAGACATGCCCCTAGCTGAGCTCTGTCTGGCCTGTCTGCAATTTGCTTGCAGCTACTCTGAGAAGTAGCTGTCACGGGCAGGGAAGCAGACACTGAGCAGGGACTCAGTGCTGGTCATTCTCTGGACTATTGTCCTCCTCTGTTCTCTTCTAGTGCCTCCATATGATAGATGTCAATGTGACCCTCCCATTCCCAATCCTCGGCCTCCCTCTCACCCCTACCTGCTCCCTGCCATACACAAGCATTTTCTAGCAGGGTGGAAAGCAGGGAGCCAGCTGGGTGTGGGAGCCTGGCTGGCTCCGACTCTGATTCCTAGGTGCATGGGTGCCGGGCAGAATGCAGCCCAGCCCCCACAGTCCCACTTCCAGCTCACCCTGCACTGTGGGACAGGGTGGCTCAGAGCCCCAGACTGCACCTAGTTCCCTCTCTTGGAAGGAAGGGCAGCTCCAGAAAGGTGCAGGAAAGGATCCCTCTGAGAGTTGATCCCAGAGCAAAGCTGGTCCTGGACAGTGATGGTAGTCAGGAGGATCACCCAGCCCAGCTCCGGGGTGAGAGGCTTCTCTGCACTGGAATCAGACCTAGCATTGGGCCTAGCACTCCCTGCTCTCTTCTCCCCTGTCTGCCTTCTGCTGCTCCTGAAGAGGTTGGGGTGAGGTGATAAGGGTGAGGGGGTGCCCTGCCCCAGGCCTCCAGAAACTCAATCACTATCCAAGAGGTCAGCAGAGAGCTAGAGGAAGGAGGCTGGCTAGGCCTATAAGGACCCCCCCTGCTCCCCCCCTCACTCTCCAGGCAGCCTGTGCCAGTCCCTCGACTTTTCTGACCCCCCATCCCCACGCTGAGCCCTCCCCCTGCCCTCCCCTGGGGCAGGCACTTTGTGGCCCCATTCTTCATCCCTATTGATTATGCGGAAAGGCCTGGGCAGGAAAGTAAATCATGTCCCTGGGGTATTTAACCCTGCTGGGTTAGGTGAGGTGGCTTTACTTTAGAAGGCCTGCATCTGATGGTTTTATATTAATTCCTATAGTGACCAGATTAATTTTTATTCCACTGACCGTTATCTCTTCTTCATTGACTAGGAGACATTTCTGAGCAGTGCATATCTGGTTGAGTATCAGTTATTTAGTGGGGTGCTTCTCCTAGCTGCAAGGTTTTCATTAAAAATGAAAATCCCTTTGCTCAGACGCCCCAGTCTCTGGAAATGACAGTGTACAAGCTAGGCAGAGGCCCCGTAACCCACCGCCCACGCTGCCCATCCAAGGCCTGCTTTCTGGAGGCATCTGGCCTCTCCCAGCTAAGGGCACAATGTCCCCTGGCCTCTGCCCTCTAGAACCCCTAAGACACCCGACTCTGACACCCACATCGACCCCCTCATTCCCATCTGGGTGCTTTCTGTGAGCAGGCCCTGGCATGTGGTGGGTGCTGCTCCCCCTGCACCCCTATATTGGAAAGATAAACCTGAGGTCAGCCCCACATGGCTCAGGGACTCGCCTCCCATGTCCCACAGCCACGGCACTAATGTTGAGGGCACAGTCATTCTCACTGGAGGCCACTGGAAGGTGGAGTTCCACTTGAAGAGGGAACCTGCCCCCTCCCCTCATTCTCCTGTCCCCAGGGCTGTGATTGGGGGGCAGAGAGTCACACACGCAGGGACTGGAACTCTCCCCACCTGTGGTGCTGGTCTCCATCCAGGCGGGAGCTGGACATGGCAGGAAGACCACAAGACCCAGTGTGGGCAGGGGGCCCTGCCTCAGCCACAGGGGAGAAGTTTCCAAAAGTGATTCATCTGACCTTCTCCTCATGTATCCTCTCTCTGGCGTAGGGCCCGCAGTGAGCTCAGCTCCTTTGTACTCCTGGGCTTCAGCATAAAGAACTTTGTCAAGTTTTTAAGGCACAGAAAATGGCCGGCTTCTGGATGTTTCTTGGGGATTCGTGTCCCCTGCCCCTCCCCCAGGCACCTTTCTCCAGCCTTTAAAGGTCCTGGGGAGAGGGGGAGCTGGTCTCATGGAAGAGAGACCTCCATTCCCACCCCTACTAGCCCTGAGCACCAGAGCTTCAGAACCTTCCAGAACATTCTGCACTTGAGCAATCCAAGCCCAGGGCAAATCCCCAGGGAACCTGGAGAACTCTCCCCTTGCAGAGAAGCACTGAGTCCTTAAAGTTTAAAGGGCCAGAGGAGAAAGAAGGATTCTGTGCTTTTAAGAGAAAGTCTCTCGACCAAACCCTTCTTGATGTTCCTCTGACACTAAAACCCTATTAAAGTCATCAAAACTTCTCCTGCAGAACACTTCTCAAAGACGTATTTATCGAAAGGGCATCTGTGTTTGGTCTCAAACTGGAAACACTTCAAATGTCAGGACTCAGATGATTTATTTGGGGCTCCTTGTTCTGTTTTGGCTTGGTATAAATGGCTTCCTTCATATTCCCCCAGAACCCCAGGAAGGGACCAAGAGGAAGAAGAGGCACAGATCGTGTGTAGGGGTGGGGGCAAGGAACTGGGTGGTGGGAGTGTCATCTCACAGAATGGGTAGACCAGGGTCCCCGGAGGGAGACCTTTCTTACTAGGATGTCTCACCTCTGGGAGATGAGACATCCTAGTAAGGACCTGACAGAGGAGCAGCACAGACAGAAAGAATTGTCAGGGTGCCAGTGGCCAGGGCACAGTCAGGAAGTCCTGCTGCAGGGAGGCAGGATGCGGGGGTGGCCGATGGAGTTGGGGCTCAGCTGGGGGCCCTGGAGAGGACCCAGGTGCAGAGCCGCCAGTGAGCAAGCCCCAGGGTCCCAGGCTGCTGCAGGAGTCCCCTGACAGTCCTTCATCAGGGCATCTTAATACGCGTGAGCTCATCAGCCCCTTTCCAAAGAGGTCCCAAGGGCAGGGCCCTGAGCTGGTAAACTGAGGAGAAGGGCAGGATTTCAGCGCTCAGGACAGGACTGGGGTTGGACCTAGAAGGGAGAGAAGACTTCCCTGGCTAGAGGGTGCCCAGGTATAACCCTAGTAGTAATCCTCCTGGGGACATGCTGTGTCTTCAGCCTCCAGGAGCCAGAAGCAAGAGCTCAGGGGTGCATGCACGACCCCAGGGGACATGGTGCTAGGTGAGTTTGCGGCTCCGGTTTCTCCACTCACAGTCCAATGGGGAAGGTTTGTGTGCCAGAAACCTGCTGTTCCCCCAAAAGCCCCAGGTGGGGGGCTGGGGGAGCCGTTTCTGATGTATATACTCGCCACATGTGAAGATTGGATTTTTACATTATTCTACATGCAAATGAAAAATCTAGCACTTCTATCGCCCCAGCCATATCCCAAGTGTTCCCGCGCCACAGTTGCATGGCCCAAAGTAGAAGGTTTCCATCAGCTTGTTTAGCTCCTGCTAAATAAGCACTGTGCACCTGCGCCCTGTCTGCAAACACAGGGAAGCTGTACCCACAAAGGGCCCCCCACTCTGCACTCACAGCAGGCAGGTGGTGAGGCCCATCTTCCCCCTCCCCACCGCTCCAACCTGCAACACAGCAGCTTGGCCTGGGCCTGAGAGGGAGCTGCCGGCCATGCCCTGCCAGGAGCCTTTGGAAGCCATTAGGGGCATTAAGTCAATGGACTTCCTGTTTGTCAGTATTCCAGCAGCACAGCAGGCCTTCCAGGCTCCTAAACTGAGCTGGGCAGGAGCCAGCAGGGGCTGAGCCTGTGCCCTTCAAATCCTGTAGGGTGTGACCCCTCTCCTGAAAAGCTGCCACTTCCACTCAGGGAGGGGACTTTTGGGGAGGAAGGGACTGGCTTGCTGTCCTGGGATAAGGGGTCAAGGAACAGGGATGGGAGGCTGGGGGTAGAGGCAGGATACTGACCCCCCAGCCTGTGTTCTTCCAGCCTTCCATTTCTCCAGGCTGGATAGTAGGACCCCCCCCAACTCCATCTCTCCTTCCAGAGTCAGCTTACGGGTGCCCACCCTGACATCCCTAGCTGCTGCCATGGGTCACTCTAGTCTCTTTCATGTTCATCTCACACATGGGCCATTGCCTCTAAGAAGCACCATGGGGTGAGAGGGATCTTTGTTTAAGGATCCTGCTCCCAGGGCTAATCCAGTATATGGAATCCAGAGCTACCCCACCCCAACCCCAAGTCAATGTCTGGTCTACAAGTGGCTGGGAAATGGCAGACAGGGCGAGAGATTCAAGCAGGTATGTTGGGGTCCAAACAAGTCTCAGACAGATGTTCAGCCAGGCAGTTTAGGTTCTGTGACTTGGGAGGGGAAACAAACACATCCAAGGCTTTCAGGAACCAAGTTCCAGCTTCCCTGTGAGCCCTTATGGGATGTCTTCTCCCCTTTGTCCCAACAACTTTTCCACAAAAAGGGGTTTCTCCACAAGATGGTCTGACTCAGCGCCGCCTGCCCCCTGCTCGGTGGATCCGCTGCGCTGTCTCTGCGGGCCCTGGACCAACCAAACCCAGAAGCATCATCCATCTCACCTGAAGGTTTTGCCATTTTCATCTTGAGGCTGGAGGAGAAGTCACAAATAGATTTTGTGATGGCAAAAGTAAACTTAATTTTTCATGTGCCTCCAGATAATAACTGATGGGGAGGTTCACATTCACTTCCAGAAGCAAAAGAGAAAAGAAAGGGCTTCCCAGTGACAGGATAATTTGTCAGAAAGTTATGAGTGAGCGCAAGCAGGACTGTATAGGAAGTGTGTATCGAATAATATGACACACTGCCTTCTAATTGCTGCTGCCTTTCTGATCAATAATACATGTTTTCAAAAAGCCTTCTGTTTGCATTTACACAATGGACAGTAACTACTGCAAAGGATCCATTAAGACCTATTTTAAAAAGTGCATTCGTAAAAAGTTGTCTAAATCTGCATTACAAGGCAGATTATGAAACTGCCTTGGGAGATGTGTTTTTCTAAAAAGCATTCAGGCCATATCTGCTGGACTTACCCATCCAGTGCCCTGACATCTGCAGGGCTGGCTCATGAGTTAGGACCAGCTTGCTCCACTGCGTCCGGAGGATGCAAGAGGCGAGCGATGTTCAGCGGGCCCAGGGCCCCATCAGCTGTCATGGGCCATGAGCCAGCGATGCCCTTAGGATGGAAATTCTATGTGAGCAAAGCCCCCACCCCTATCCACATGGGGTACAGGCATTAATCAACCCACTGAGACTGACTGTGTAATTACAGTCAGATAAGTGCTGCTTAGGCAAAGAGGACTCTAGGGTTCTAGAACTGCGTGCGTGTGTGTGTGTGTGTGTGTGTGTGTGTGTTCTGAAAAGGCTGCCGTTCATGTGAGCTAGGTAGGACAGAGGTTCTAGGGCTCCCCGGTAAGAATGCAGGTTACTTGGGACAGGGGCCGTTCCTGTAGTCCAGTCAAGGCTGGCTCCATCCCCATACTTTGGCAAGTTGTTACCATTGCAAGGGGGGACAGACCTGAAAGAATCAGGTGACTGCAATGTGCGAGTATCCGGGGAGGCCACCTCTGCAATGTCTGCTGACGTCTTTAGCCTCTTGGCCTCAGGTGCTGCAGATGAGAGGAATCCACAAAAAATAGTGACAGCTCATACCGTGAAGACTCCATTGTCCTCGGACACCCACAAGAGGACCCTCTGCTTTCCTGCTGTGACCCCAGAAGCCAACAGCATGCTGAGAGGTCACCCACCCACCGGGACCAGAGACAGCTCCGAGACTGCAACCCTGGCGTGGCACTGCCCTGGCTGCCCACCCAGAGGGCTGCCTGGGGCTCCAGATGCTTCCCCTGCCAGGGTAGGAAGGCGCTGAGCTCCACGGGGCACAGTCTCACCACCGGGCAAGGACCTTCTCCGATTCTTCCTCCCCCATGACAGAGAAGAGTTCCAGGTCCCAGAGTTGCAGAAAGCCTGGAATTTCTCTGAGATGCCATTCCTGCCCAGAGCAGGAGGAAGGGTGAGGGGAGGGAAATGAAGAAGGGAAAGAGGAAAAGAGGGAAATCTGGAGGGAGGCGATTCTGAAGAGAAAGACAAGTCAGTTTGAGAGATGCATGGAAGGGTAACTTGGGGCCCAGAGGTAGGGTGTCTGGGTAGAGATGCGCTTTGTCTGAGCCTTGGAAGGGTTGGGGGTTTCTGAACATCGGCAGGACCCAGGGGAGCAAGCGCTGCTCATCAGCTGAGTTTGCGAGGCAAGCACTGTCAGTGGGAAGTGACTGAAGGGAGTCAAGTGTGGCCCTGGGCCTTCCCAAAAGCCCCAGCCCAGCGCTGAGCGAGCATTATAGGGACAACATATTTGAAATATGTTGGGACAGGGGCCATTCCCTGTAGTCAGGGACCTGTAGTCAAGGGTCAGGGACCCTTCTGGGAGATGAGCCCTCCCAGCCAACTGTCCTGGGGTGGGGGCAGGTGGAGGGAATGAATTAACCTGTCTGTACCTCAACACTACAGAACCTGGCAAGCTACCCATGTCGTATTTGATGTGCCAAAAACTAATAACAATTATAGACCTCATTCCCATGACCTGAAGTAATGGTTTGAGGCTCTTCGTGTTCCTGGAGCGAGCAGTTGCCCTTGGGCTACCCTAGCATGTGCAGGACGTATGGAGATGTTACTGGTGGCTGCTCGAGCAAATCGATGAACAACGAGAAGACAAGTGATACCTCACCACTTCACCACCAACTCTGGGAGCCAAAGACTTTCATGACCCCTGTTGGCACAAGAGAAACTGAGGCAGAGAAAGCTCTGCTTTGACCTCTGTGGAAAGCAGCAGTCAGGAGGTCACAGAGCCTGACCAGGTTCTGTCTACATCAGGCGGGTGCAACAAGCCTGGAACACTCTGTGGCCTTCAAGGTTGCCACGGCTACCATTGGGCTGAGCTTCCCCCCCACCCCCCCCGCAGCACCTTCTTCTGGCCAGGGCATCCTGAATCTGCAGCCACCGAGCTCCTACACACTGGCCTTCTCAGCTCTCCTTCCCTGCCTGAGTCCCCACAACCACCCACACCCATGATCACAGAGCATCCGGGCCCCCTCCTGCCCCTACTGCTCCTTTCCACGGACAAGACAGCCAGAGGGACCACGACTACTGCCCCCTCCTCTTTTCTCCCGGCCCCTCCTCTCTCCTCCCCTTCCCCTTCCCTCTCCTCCCCCTCTCCCTTCCCTCTCCTCCCCCTCTTCCCTCCTACTGCTTCCTCCTCCCTCACTCCTTTTTCCTCTACCTTCTCTTTCCTGGACCATAGGTGGCGCCAGGAATACACCTGGTAGGTGTTCTACCTCTCTAGCGCCTATTTTTTCCCTCTTTATTGGTGAGGGGATTCCAAGCAGTGCTCAGAAGACCCATGGGCCGCTCCCAGCAATAATTGTTCAATCAGGAAGTCATGCAGAACCCCAGCAATGAAAAGCTTCTCAGACCCACTGTGCTGGGGCCATCAGGGTCAACACTGGATGTTTCTTGGGGGCCATGTGGTTTGGGGTCTGGAACTCCAGGACTCCACTGCTTTGCTGTTGGCCTCATCTGCTAGATGCTTCAAGCAGTGAATCTCCTGTCCACTGAGCTCCATTTCCCTGCTGAACTCAGAGTCATGCAAACGGTCTTCCCTTCAGACACACCCAGGGCCTGCGACTCTCTTTCCAGTCCCATTTCATAGATGACAAAACTGAGGCCCAGAGAGGCCAACTGGCTGCACTGTCACACCACTGTAAACGGTAAAACTCAGACTCGGCTCTGACTCACTCCACAGCAGGACCTAGAGACAGAGCCTCTTTGGGAAACTTCATTATTTTTTATGTGGATTTTTATGAGCTGAGGCTCAGGAATCTTTGTATCTATAAGTTACCCCGGGACCAGCTAGTCTGGTTGGCTGAGAATAGCATGGAGGGGTGCCCTGTGATGTCGCCCCACTCCACGTCTGCTCATAGATGATGTGTCTGGGAGCTAGGACTATCTGATATCGAGGGCCCAAAGGATGAGAGGGCCCCGGCTTGTGGCTAGACAAGACCGAGGTGAGGTTTTCTGGATACTGACTTGCCAAGCACTGAGCTCCACCCTCATACGAGGCCCCTCTTCCTACCTCCCATTCCTCAGAATGGGGGTTTACAACAGGGGAAACTGTGGCTCAGAGAGATGGGGAATCTCCTGCAAATGCTTGCCTTTGAGGGCTCCAGGGCAAGAGGCTTCCTGAGACCCAAAAATCAGGCATGCCGAGATCTGACCCAGCTGTTCCTCCACCCCCCGTGCATGGGCCTCAGAGAGGAGCCTCTGTCCTCTCTAATGGGGGGGAAGCTCGTTTCTGCCATCCTGCCCTGTTGGTCTGTATCTCACCCTATCCCACATCCCATATCCCACCCCATCCTGCAACTAATCCCACCCCAGACCCCACACCCCGCATCCCATCCTGCATCCCCATCTCCCATCCCATGCCAAGCTACTCCCTTCTCTGTTCCCAAGGCCAGAGGCACTCTTCTTCCCTCTACTGAATGCCCCTGGGGCACGCATGGGAGAGTATATACCCCTGTCTACCTGGTGTATGCACTTGAATGTTCACCACCCCTATAAACCTCTTGTTAAGAGAGCAGCGATGCTAAAACCTTGGAGTGTCTACTCAGGGTGACTGGAATAGAGATGGTGGGAAGGGCCCAAGGGACCCAGGCAGGGAGCAGAGTCCCACCAGACATCAAGCCTGCCCCATGTCAGTAGGCCCTGAGGTGCCCAAAGTTCTGAGTGGCTAGAAGAGAGGGCCAGATTGTCCCTTCTGCTGCATCTTCTGGGGTGGCAGCCACAGGCCTCTTATTAATGAAGTCCCCTTGGATATGTTGGTTAAGAAGCGCCCCCTTCCCAGTCACCTGTTCCCTGAGCACAGCCTGAGTATGGGCCTGTCTGCACCCAAGGGAGAACAACCCCCCAATTCCAGCCCCTCAAAGCTGAGGCCTGGGGTGTGTAGCCAGAGGCACAAGGTTTGATGACCACAGGGTGGCTCTCCTGAGCTGGCAGGCTAAGCCCTGGCCTCCTGCCAGCAGGCTAGCTCTGGCCATCTTGGCTGGCACAGACCCCAGCCTGCCTCAGTCTTGGCAGCTCCTCCTCCTGCTCCGGAGGGTGACTTCACTTTGACTTCATATCTGCAGAGCCATGTGCCATCGTTTATCCAGCCCTTGCCCAGCTGGCCCGAGGGTGGGGCTCTGCACTGGGCAAAGGGGGCTGGGCAGCAGCAAAGACGCCCAAGGCCCCCTGGGCTTCATTCCCTGCCCCTCGGTAGGGGCCAGGCCTCAAACCGTTGAAGGAGAGTGGCCCCTTCCCTGAACAAGTCCAGCACACTGCCTCCCGTATCAGGGACCCAGCCGCTTTCCCATTTCAAGAGGGTACCTGCTTAGGGACGTCACTTCGTCGGACAAGACTGAAGCCCTTTCCAGCACCAGTTTCTCCCTGCTATTCGCTCTCCCACTCAGTCCCACCTCCAAGCAGCCTATGGAGGCTTGAAAGGTGATTCCTGGGGCTAGTTTCCCAGCTCTCATCGGCTGAAGAGGCAGAATCACAAACTATTCCTAAGCGAACCCTGCCCTCTCCCGAGTGAGGCCGCGGACGCGGGAAGCCGCTACCCAGGCTCGCCTAAGGAGTGCGCACAAAGCGCTCGCGATCCCCTTTGCTGTGCTCGGGGCTCCCACTGCGCCTCCCCCATCTCCTCCGAGATATGGCGGAGGATGCGCTCCCGGCCGGGAGCCTGGAGGCGGCGCGCCCGCGGGTGTCCGCGCTCCCTCTGGGGCACCCGCTGCCAGATCCCGTATCAAATCACCACGTCGTTTTCTCGCTCACTCAGGACAACAACGGGAAAGAGTGAAGTGCAGAGACATGGAGCGGGGCGAGTAAGGTGTGAAAAGAGCGGCTGTAGGCGCCGCGGTGAGCGCCCTGAGGCTGCGAGTGGCATCCCGCACCTTGTGCCCCGCGCCTCACTGCCTGCGGGTTGCGCCCCGTGCTCCATCCAGTAGCGGGATTCTACCCGGGGCTCCCACACACCTTTGGAGCGACTCTCCCGCAACCACCCCGCACCCACCCCGCACCCAGGTCCCGCCCGCCACGCCCCCGCCACGCCCCCGCCACGCCCCGCCCCTGCTCCATCCGCGCTGCCCGCGCGCCCCCCCCGCCTCAGTCCCGCGACCAGAACCCAGCGCAGCGGCGGGGAGTGTCCCGGAGCCGGAGCCCCGACGCTCTGCGTCCACAGTGTCCGTCGCGCCCGCCGCGTCCCGGGGAGGGCATGGGGCGACCCGGCTGAGCCCCGAACCCGCCGCCAAGACCCGCGCGCCGAAGCCACCGTCCCTCCAGCCGCGGCCCCAGCACGCACGGGCGATGGCGAAGGCGACGGTCGGCGCTGCGGGGCTGCGGTTCCTGCTGCTGCTGCTGCAGCTGCTCGGCGAAGGTGAGTCCTGCCGGCGGCCCGGGCCCTCAGCTGCCGAGGCGAAGTTGGCACGGCGCACCCCGCGACAGAGCGGACGCCTTCAAGAACAGTCTTCTTGTTGGAGGCGGGCAGCGGGCTGCGGAGTGGCCGGACGCGTGGGCTTGGCCAGGGGCGAGGTGGCGCGGCGGGCAGGTCGCCTCGGGGCCTGGGCAGGTGGGTGGGTGGGTCTTGGGCTGGATCGCGACGCTGAGCGGCTGGGGATTGGCGCCCCGGCGTCGGTGCCCAGATCCGGAGAGCGCATCAGCCTGCTCGCGCCCCGCATCTGGGGAGCAAACCGCAACGGGTCGGGTGTCCGTTTCGGCGCAGGTGGAGGGGTAAAACCGGGCGGGGTCGCCCTGCAAAGCCTGCGACTTGCGGGGACTTGTGTGGCTGCATGGCTCGCTCGTCTGGAGGTTTCTCCGGGTGCTCCACGTCGGAGCGATTCTCATGCCGGTTGCTTTCCTGCCCAGACGCGGGGTGCGAAGGGGAGCCGCTCTTTTATAATGAGGCCGGGTTCTTCGCCGCCTTGCACTGTGGTTGCCGCCCTAGTCTTTAAAATACCCCAAAGCGGGGTGGCTGCTGGAGTCGTTTCTCCGAAGATAGCCGTTCGCTCAGGCCCAGCGCGGCTGGCGGAAGGGACGGGGGTCTGAGCCCGTCCGGAACTCTGAAGGCTTGCCTGTCCGTCACGGACCTGAAAACGCGGCCATTGGAACCCCAAGACATTCTGAAACCCCATTATGAGTAGCTTGGAAAGGAGTAAGGCGGTGCACGGGTGCCGTCGGTCGGGGTCTAAGGGAAGCTGTCGCGCTGGTGCAGCCCGCATGTGGCTTTGCAACGGCAGGGTACGGCCCAGAGCCCCAAACCCTACCAGGGTCACCCCAGGACTGGAATCTTGAACCTCATGGCCACGATGCCTTTGCGAGCCGGCTCTTTCCCTCCCTAACTAGACCCCCTGCCCAGCACTGATGGTAGCTCTGAGTTTCCCTCCTAGAGGAGCCCGGCGCCCTCCCCACGGCTTACAAAGGCCTTTCTTTCCCGTTGGCCTTAGGGGAACCCAGAGAGCCATTGGTCGGGGGTCTCCTACCTCTAGCCTGGGGTCCTGTACAGGAGTCCGGGTTCACAGGCCTGCCCAAGGCTTTGTGTGATTGGATCCCTGCTCCAAAGAGCAGACATGAAGCGGGAATCGTCCCCAGTCCCAGAGCGGGCAGGGCAGAGAAGCTCTTTGCTCCGGGGTGCGGTAGAGATATTGGATCTCAGATTCACAAAGGCTAGGAAGCCAGGGAGGAAGTGAAGGAGGAGATGAAGGCAGACGGAAGTAAACACAAACAAGGTGTTGTGGAGCTGCTAATAACTCTGGGTTGCAACTTTGTGGCAAGGGGTCTTGGTTCAGGTGTGAGCAGGGACCTGGGTGGCGAATTTATGCCCCCTCCCTCCCGGCAGCGCCAAGGATTTCTATTTCCCTATGCCTTCACGTGACTGGGATGCCCAGTCTGGTGCTGGGAATTGTGCTTTGGGGGTCAGCCTTTATGATCAGCCTGTGGCACTTGGCAATGGTGCAGGTGACTTTTCTACACCCGTCCCATGGATTTGGGAGGGGAAAGAAGTCTTTGAGAGGGAAAAGACAACCAATCCATTTCCCTCCCAAGGAAAGGGGAGCCCCCAGCCCTGCCTGCCCCTGCCCTGGATGGCCATGCTGGCTGGCACTGGTCGTGGGGAGACAGCACAAGCCCTAGGAGACAGCGCAAGCTCTTTCTCCAGGAGCAGCCATCCCGGAGCTGCTCCGCCTTCCTCTGGCGAGTTCCCATACTTCAGACTGACGCCCTGCGCCTCTCCCCCACTGCCCGTAAGGGGCGCGGCTTAGGCCTCACGGCGCCCTCTGCTGGGTGCTGTGCTCCAGTAGGGCTGTAGGTTTCCAGGGGTGTGGGTGGGGGGCAGAAAGGGCTTGATCTCTAGAGGCTGGTGTTCTGCCCAGCCCCACATCTCTTCTGGGCAGGGCGCTCTCTTCCGCGTTGGGTGACGTCAAGAGGGGCTTGGGGAGGCGCCCCCATGAAGAGATAGGGACTGGGAGCCAGTGACGGTGCAGGAGCTGGTTTCCCCCAGCAAGGCTGTGGGGGAGAAGCATGTCCCCAAGCCTATGCCCTGCACTTGTACATGCAGCCAACTACTGCCAGAACCTTTCACTCACACCCTAGTGCTTGTGGGCAAGCACACGTGCTATTCACCTGCGCACACACACACACACACACACACACACACACACACCATGCTCCTGCCCTTGCTCAAGGGTACTCATTCATGAATTGAGGACACATTCCCTCAGCCTGGCATGGCGCCTCAAATGCCCAACCACTCTTGACACACAGGGACCCCAAGTACACACACATACACACACACAAACACAGTTCCTACCCTCACCCTCCTACCCGCAAGGTATGCCCCTAGGGTGAGGGAGGGGCTGGACCCGAGTCCTGCCCTAGAAAATTCTCCAACTAAAAGTTGTGACTCCCAGGAGAGAATCTGGCTGCCACCTGAGGCAGGGTGCAAGAGTCCCTGCTTCTGGGGTCCCTCCTTTAACACTCTCACCGCCCCCTGCCCCCCGGTCCCCAGTTTGCTCTCATCCTTTTCAGCCTGGCTTTTTGGTTCCCATTTTGATCTTCTTCTTTTTTTTTTTTTTTTTTTTTTTTGCTTTTTTGGGTCACACCCAGCGACGCTCAGAGGTTACTACTGGCTCTGCACTCAGGAGTTACTCCTGGCGGTGCTCAGGGGACCATATGGGATGCGGGGGATCGAACCCGGGCCGGCACAGGCCGGCCGACATGCAAGGCAAACGCCCTACCCGCTGGGCTATCGCTCCGGCCCCTTGGTTCCCATTTTGCTTAGCTCTTTTGGTCTGAGGGACAGTCTTGCCCTCTGACTACAGATGCCAGAACTTTCTCCCCAGGCACCAAAGAAGGGAAACTTACTCTGGGCTCTGGGAAGCACATGTCAGACGCTCCTCTAAGCTAAGCAGGTGTGCAGTGACTCCGCCCACCTCTTCCGTGCTCCTTAGGCCCCTTATGGGAGATGGTGGGATTACAGGCCACCCAGGCCCACCCACTTTCCGTCCCTGCCAGCTAAGCCCCTTTGGCCTCTGGATGCCCTCCATTTCCCCCTTGGCTACCCAAGCCCCAGGCAGGCCAGGATACCCAGAGACAGAGAGGCTGGGTCTGCTGGTGGGCTCCTAAGGGTAGAGCTTGTGGGTAAGCAGAGAACAAATAGGGAAGTTTATCAAGCCCTTTGCTAAATTGCCTTTATTCTGTAAAATTGCTTCAGGGACGGCTAAGTAAATCGCTGTTTCCTTGGTGGTGTGAAGAAAATGGGATGTGTCCACCTAATGGGGAGCTAATGGCCTTTTAGCTAGGGGAGAAGAAAATGAATTAAAAATTATGGTATCTGTTAGAATGGATCCTGGGGTGCCAAAGAGGGGAGGAACAAGCCCGGAAGTTGACACTTCCCGGAAGGCCTGAACCAGTTCATTATCGGAGACACTGGGTGTGGCATGGATCAGGTGGTACCAGCTCATTCTTGAAGACACTGGGTGCTGCCTGGATCAGTGGACACCCCAGCAGCAGCCACCCCTGCCCCACTCCTGTCCCGATCCCTGAGGAATGGGACCTTTTGCCCATTTTACAGGTGAGAGACATACCCTCAGCACCTGTGGGGAGGACTTTGTGACTGCCCAGCCATGGTCCAATGGTTTTCAGCAAGTGCCTTCTCTGGTCCAGCAGTGGGGTCGGGGAGACCTCTCTGGGGTCGAGGAGGGCATGGGTGAGGCCAAGGAGGAGTCCTTGGAGGTGATGGCAGTGGCTCTGAGCCAGTCCCAGAGCTGCGCTCACCTCAGCCACCTGGCTAGTGGTGTGTGTGGGTCTAATGCTGGAACAGAAGCCCCCAGGATGCACTTCTCAGACTGAATCCGCATTCGTGGGTGAGCCCCAGTCACAGCACTGCCACTCCAGGAGCTGTGCTCTGCCCATAGCAGGGTGAAGCCTGCAGAGGGAACCCATGACCTGGAGCTGTGCGGTGGGGACACAACAAGGGAGCTCCAATTCCTCACTTCTGGGGAGTGGGGGACTTACCTTGGGGCTGCAGAGCTTCAGGCTGGAGAGGAAGGCAGGGGGCAGCTTGGCAGCGTAGGGGGTCTCAGGGTCCAGATGGCAGTGGGGTCACCACCTGGCTCCCTTCCCTGTCCTGAGAGCCTGTTGCTCTTCCGCAATCTGGGGCCCAGGTGTGTGGACACTCACAGTGCTTGGCAAGGTGGGGGCAGGTTTCCCCTAACGGTGACCCATGAGAAGATGCCGACAGACTCAGTCCTCCCAAGCCCGCCTGGCTCCCTCGCCTCTTCCCCAGGATTTAGGGTATGCAGCAACCCCTCACCGCTTGGGCCCTTTTTAGGCTCCAGGACATGCGGCAGGCCCTGCAGGGGTAGCCCACCTACACCGCCACTCCCCCCCACCCCTGCCTCCACCTTACCCGGCTCGGACCACCTGGGGTCTGAACTATCATGATGGTCTGGGATCACAGACCCAAGATTGTGGGTTCTCCGAGAACCCCAATCCCCTGAGGCCAGAGGCTGTGGGTGAGTGCACCCCAGAGAGTTCCCTGACACCCTGTGCAGGAACAGGACGAGACTGGGCGCTGAGACAGCAGCAGGCTGGGAAGTGGCTCCCGGCTCCAGGCCTCAAGAAGTGCAGGTGGCTGGGCCCAGGCAAACAGCTCTGTTTGCTTTTGCCTTGCAGGTGGCCGGAGGTCCAGCAGCGCAGGCACCCCACTGGACAGTCTCTCGCGCACCTGGACAGGTGTGTGCCCACCTGGTGGGCAGCTATGGCAGCAGCTCCGTGATCTCAGTGGTGCTGAGGGGTTCAAGGCTAGAGCTCTGCAACAGGCAGGCCCTCCTGGTTCTGGCTTCTGCCCCCTGGGAAGCTCCTGGGGGCAGGAGGGCTGGGCCCCTTCTAGAGCGAGAAGTGAACTGGCCTGGCAGCCTGAGCTCTCGCCGTCCTGTGACCTAAGGTGCCAGTGCCTACAGTAGCTAGAGAGGGAAGTACCAGTGCAAAGGATTACAATTTACTTCCAGTTTTCAGGATTCATTCTTTTAAAGGTAAAATTCATGTAACATGAAATCAGCTGTTTAAAGTGAACAATACACCATACATCATAAGGTGTATGTATTATAGTTTGTAAGGGCCCAAAATACTATACTCATAACTCAACAACAACCAAAAAAAAACACACAATAACCCAGTCTAGAAACAGGGAGAAAAGATGAATAGACACTTCCCCAATGAAGACATATAATGACCAGCAGGCATAGGGAAAAGTACTCATCCTTACATAGTATCAGGGAAATACAAATCACAGTGACAGTGAGGTACCACCTATACCAGTGAGAATAGCATAGATCAAAATCAAATACTGGACAAAACCAGTGTTGGTGGGGATTTGGGGGAAAAAAGGAACCCTCGTCCTCTGTAGATGGGACTGCTACTGGTCCAGCCTCTATGAAAACCAAAAGGCAAGAATAGAGCCTCTTTGTGACCCAGTGATTCTGCTTCTTGTCATCTACGCTCCAAACACAAAAACATTTGGAAAATAGATATACACACATGTGTCATTGCAGCACTTATGACAGGAGGGAAGGCAGGTTCTAGTCCTGGCTCACCATCCCAGCAGAGCCTCACAAGAAGCCAGAGGAACCTCCACACCATGAGGGCTACCATTTTCAACATCCGGACTCCACAGCTCATCAGAGCTCCACCCAGTAGAAAAGCTGATCTTTCCCCATCTCGCACAGTCACGGCCGCAGTTCATCAATAAATGCACGAGATAAGAGGCTATTACAAGAGTATACCACCCGCACAGCAGAGCCTGGCAAGCTACCCATGTCGTATTTGATATGCCAAAACCAGTGACAGTTATAGACCTCATTTCCATGACCTGAAGGAATGGTTTAAGGCTCTTTGTGTTCCTGGAGCAAGCAGATGCCCTTGGGCTACACTAGCACATGACAGGACATATGGAGATGTTACTGGTGCCCTCTCAAGCAAATCGATGAACAACAAGAAGACAAGTGATATAAGTGATGGCCAGCATGTCAATGTCCTGAATACACTCCATAATCCCAAAGGAAGCATCACAGGTTAGGCATGGATCCTGGCCCCCTAACCCTGGAGCCCCCACTCTGTCAGGATTCACCCATTCCAGATGAGTCATAAAGGAGCTGTTTTCTGACTTCTTTCCACTTTTATCAGTACTTGGCTGCTTTTTCAGGCTGATGTGTAAAACACACTTATCCTTCATATCAGCAACCCAAATATCCAATGACAAGTGAATGGATAAAGAAGCCATGTGGAATATTATGCAGCTGTAAGGGAAGATTAAATCATGCAGTTTGGATGGAACTAGAAGGCATCGTGTTAAGAGGGAATCATCAGGGAGGACAATGCTAGGTGATCTTACTGCGTCTGGTGTGTAGATAAACAAAACAGGCACATAGACAGTAGTGATGACAAGCCTTTGGCCTTGCATTGCCAAACTCAGATTACCAAGGGTGAGAAAGAATGAAGAAATGCACTAGAAGTAATAAAAGGACATCACTGGAGGGTCTTGGGCACTTAGGTGGTGGAGCTGGGTGTAGTAACTATCCATAAGTGTTAACCCAGTTGTAAAGCTTGACAATTGAAAAAAAGTCAACAATCTGTTGGTATTTAGAACATTCAGTGTGTTCTGCACCACACACCACCTTGCTGTAGTTCCTGAATATATTCATAATCCCAAAGGAATCTCCATAGATTAGGCGTGGACCTCCGATCCCCATCCCTGGCAACCCCCACTCTGTCAGGATTCAGCCATTCCAGATGAGTCATAAAGGGGCTGTTTTCTGGCTGTCGGCTTTGAACAGTACTTGGCTGATTTTTTCGGGGTGATGTGTAAAACACACTTACTCTTCATCTGGATTGTTTCCCAACTTTCGGCTCTTGTGGCTTGTTCAGCGGCTACAAACATTCACATGCAAACATCTGTGAGTCCCGTGGTTAGTTCTCCTTGTGTGTTTGCAGAGGAGCCGAGTCCAGCTGTCATCCTAGGTTTTATTTTAAAGAATTGCCCAACTGCTTTTCCCAGCAGTAAGCCACTTTTCCTTCCCGCTGGCAGTGTGAGGGTTTCACCACGTTCTTACCAAACTTGTCATTTTGGATTTTGTTGGCCCTTGTTATAGTTGTAGCTCTCCGGTGGGGCCAGAGTAGTGTCCCCTTTCGGTTTTGAGTTTCTGTCTTTCCCTTGGAGAATCTTATTCGTATGCTTATGGGCAATAGTATTTTTGATCCTTTGCCCATATTTTAACAGGACTGGCCTTGTCTTTTTTTGTCATTGAGTTTACTTTGCTTTATCAGACCTCCTCCAAGTGTTGCTAACAGGGCAATTCTGTCAGTATCTGGACCCCAGACCCCTTTGGAGGGACTGTGAGCCTCCATCTGTCCTCCATAGGAACTGAGCCACTGGAACTCTGAGAACATTCTCTAGAGATCTGGACCCTATAAGCCACCTTGAGCTCCAGAGTTGGGAGTGATGGGGTCATTCCTTACGTGTGAGATGACCTCTCTGTGACCCAAGACCTCCAGTGAAGGATGTGGGTGGGGGGTGAAGAGCTAAGTAGGTACCCTGGGCCCCAGGGAACCCCACCCCATTCAACCTACCCTATGAAGGGGTCCAGGCAGGGCTTCCTGGAACTATTTGATCTTGCTTTTAGCAAGTGAAGCATTTCTGACTAAGTGGAGTGAAATTCTTAGGGGTTGGAGAGAAGGTTCAGGGGTAAAGACCTAGTCTTACATGTGGTCAACCCAGGAAGGCTCTCTGTATGGTCCCCTAAGTGCTTACTCGGTGGTTTCTGAGCACTGCCAGGTATGGCCAGAAGAAAAAAAATACGTTTGAAAACTGAAAGGACTTGAAATGTTCATGCTTGGGAGTGATTCTAGAGGTCACTCAGGTCCATGTTGAGTGGGGTCATTTGAAGGGTGCTGGGCTGACAGGTCAGAAGTGGGCAGGACGCACACCTGAGAAGCTTAGTAAAGGGATGATGCCTGCCAATGGGAGGGGACAGTGGCCCAGTACGGCACCAGGTCTGGAGTAGGTGATGTCTGTGTTCATTATTCCAGGGGCTGGCTCCCAGTCAGCTGTTGCCTGGGGAACAGATCGGCTGGGGGCTGGTGACCCACATGCGGTCCTGGGCAGACCACTTGGGTGGCCCTTCTTGTTCAGCCTGGCCTTGCCCTGGTTTAAGAAATGCATTGTAACCTAATTGGCAGTTTCCTTTGCTCAGCAGCGGAAGGAGCTACCCGTGAGGCTGGTGATTAAGTCAGCAGCAGCTGGGAAATCACATTTGGGCAGGAGTGGCCGAGCTCTCCGAGGCCACTGCAGTGTGCGGTGGGGGTGGACTCGCGTGTGTATGGTGGTTGCGGTGCAGGCTGGGTCAGGCTTGGGACTAGAGGGCGGGGATAGTGGGGGAGGGGGGGGCTCTGTGAGCTCAGGTGTCTCCTTCTGACCCAGAACTGACCAGGTTGCCTCCCGCATGTCGTTTAGTTAGAAGTGGCATTCCTGCAGCATGGCTGCCTGTCGCCAGTCTCAAGAGCAGCTCTCTCAGTGACCAAGTTCCTTGTGGGGACGGAAAGGGGCATTGGGTCAGGAACCGGGGTGGCCGGAGGGCTGCAGCCTGGGTTTATCTTGGGCTCTTGGGACACATTTTCTTCATGTATGAGGCGTAGGTGTGTGTGTGTGTGTGTGTGTGTGTGTGTGTTGGGGAGGGGGTACAGACTGAGTGTCCCTTTGTGTAGGGTGCTCTTCAGGGGTGCTTCTAGACAAGCAGGGATGTTCCCATGTGTGTCAGGGCCCCTGGGCACTGTTCCCCATTTCTCAGACACACTTTTACATGTGGGAGATTCATCCGTCCCAGTGGGGCCCCAGCCTATGCTCATGGGCAGTGAGAAGTGGACCTCATGGCTAAGCAGAGCTGGCCTTGCCTCTCCCACCCTGGGCCTGGCCAGGCATCGGGCGCTCACTTGGGTCCTAGCATCCCCTGCAAAGAATCTGGGCAGGGTGCAGAGGCTCTGGGGGAGGTGATGGTGCAGGAGGCAAAACTGGGGGAGTCACAGTCTCTGCGCCAGGCATGTGTACGGAGGGAGTCATGGTCTCTGTGTCAGGCATGTCTGCGGAGGGGGTCACGGTCTCTGCGCCAGGCATGTCTGCGGAGGGAGTCACGGTCCCTGCGCCAGCCATGTGTGCGGAGGGGGATCACGGTCTCTGTGTCAGGCATGTGTGCGGAGGGGTTATCACGGTCTCTGTGGCAAGCACGTGTGTGGAGGGGGTCACGGTCTCTGCCTGCTTCAGGCATGTGTGCGGAGGGGGTCACAGTCTCTCTGCGTCAGGCATGTGTGTGGAGGGGGTCACGGTCTCTGTCTGTGTCAGGCATGTGTGCAGAGGGGGTCACGGTCTCTGTGTCAGGCATGTGTGTGGAGGGGGTCACAGTCTCTGTGTCAGACATGTGTGCGGAGGGGGTCACGGTTTCTGTGTCAGGCATGTGTGTGGAGGGGATCACGGTCTCTGCGTCAGGCATGTGTGTGGAAGGGGTCACGGTCTCTGTCTGTGTCAGACGTGTGTGGAGAGCTGGGGACCTAGGAGCAGTAGTGCTGGGCTGAGAGCTGCACAGGGTTCCCTGGTAGAGAGGATAGGGAGGATGGTGAATCTGGGCAGTCCCAGGCCCAGAACTGGGCGCTTCCAGTGGGAGCTGATTGGGTGCAGGTGTCTGGCTGGGGCTCGGGGACCTGTGCCCAGGTGTGTGAGCAGGAGGCCCTGGACCATGGAGAAGACAACTGGGGAGTGATAGAAGGTTTGGGGAGTGGTCACAGGGATCATGGGTGGGCGCCTGTACTGATGAAGGTGCTGTGGCCTGCGGGACAGAGAAGAGGTCACAGAACTGAGAGGGCCTGTGCCTGGACGCTGCCTTCTCTGTGGGGCTGGAGCGAGGGACATGGTGGTCACTGTGATTCAGGCCCTGAGGCACCCATGTACTCCTTTCACCTCAGAAAGGCAAACATAGGAACCAGGGTTCAGCGATGCTTCACAGGAGGTCCCGGGATTGGGGCGTGTATGAGGGACCACCTAAAATAAAACAGTGAAATCATGTTTTACTACTTGTGTTTGTCATATTTCTTGCTATTTTAAAATAAATGAAATCTTTTTGTTGTTCATTTGCTGAGGCTGTAGGCATTAGCACAATAAGCAGCACCCAGCAGTAGTGCGGGGATTGTTGGGCTCGGAGGCCCACGGGTGCCCTTAACTGTGACATTGAACCCCCACCCCCGGTCCCTTGTGCCACAGTGCTGTGTGCGTGGTTGGCAGCCAAGGACAGACCCGTAGCAGCAACAGCACTGACATGACAGGCAGCCAAGATGGCAATGTGATGTTGGAAGGACCAAGGCTCTGTCTGAACCCAGCGAGGGCAACATGGTGCAGATCAGCCCATCTTTAAAAACGCGGGGTCCCGCTCTGTGACTGCTAACACACAGACACAGACAATCAAAATAGATAAAATAGACAACGTGAGAATTCAACCTAGGGGGCCCAAGGTGGCTCAGTGGTAGAATGACTGTGTAATCCCATAATTCTTCTGCTGAGTAGATGAAGTGTACCTCTGGGTTTCCAAGAGATGCTCACACACGCCCATTCAGAGCAGCGTCACTGACAGTAGCCAGGAGGAGGTTGTGAACCGGGCGCAGAGAAGGATGAATGTGCCTGGACAAGCGGCATGTGATGTCGCCGTTAATGCCAGGTTGCTCAGCCAGACAGGAAGAAGACGGACATGGCTGAACCCTGAGTGTATGGTGCTAAATGATATGAAGTAAGGAGAAAGTCCCTTGGTACATGGTTCCTGACATCTCTGGGTGCACAAAGAGGACGCCGGAGTGATTGCTGAGGGAAGAAGGGGCAGTCGGGGTGCACTGGGTTTAGCATTTCAGTTCCCCAGTGTGAAGGGAGCACAAGAGAAGAACGGTGTGATGGGCTCCAGACAGCATGTGAATGTCCAGCGCCACTGAGCTCTTCAGTTAAGAATGGTGGCGATGCTGCTTTACAAACAGGACTCACCTTTTCCAGACCCCTTCACTGTTTGCAGTGTTTGCCAAGGTACCCTCCCTGGTCTGGACTGTTTTCTGTGTCCTGCTAGGAGTTCGGAGCACAGAGCTGGCAGGCGTTTGTGATAGGGCGGGCTCTTGCCCGGGCACACTTCTCACTTACCCCACCCGTAGATATTGTTCCCCAGGCACCCAGGGGAACGAAACCACCAACTCACCCCTTGCCCTGAGTTGGTGGTTTTGTTCTCATCCTTCAGGCCTTTGGCTCAGCACCTGACCCTGCCTCCCTAGGGCAGCCACCCCATCTCATGGCACTGGTATGACCCACATGAGCTGTGGGAACACAACAGGGATGGACACGCTGCTCTGCCCAGCTCACCCTGCTGCCACCATCCTCCCTCCACAGGCTTCAGAGCATCTG
Organism: Cryptotis parvus; assembly: GCA_021461705.1. NCBI lineage: Eukaryota > Metazoa > Chordata > Mammalia > Eulipotyphla > Soricidae > Cryptotis > Cryptotis parvus. The sequence continues at coordinate 58,070 of JAJIBD010000891.1, read as the reverse complement.
CATGAAGTATGAGCTGTCCTCCTGTGGCCGCCCCCTGAGGTCAGAGCTCCCTGTCTCCAGTCCCCATGCAGATCGCTTCCCCAATGTGCCCAGCCACGCCCAGCTGTTGCCCATCATCCCGGAGAACACTTATTTACTCATTGCTCCTTGCCTGCACAGTTGATGGGTGCCCTCCTGGCTTTGTTCTTCCAGTTCCCATAAAGCAAGTTGTGACCCATGTGACTGCAGAAGAGGCAAAGGTGGGTGTTGGGAGGGTGCCAGGGAGCAAGGGGGCCTGACCCCTGGAGAGGAGCAGCTCTGCCGCTGCAGGCAGCAGGCATGTGGCAGGCTTCAGGCAGAGGGAGACTGATCTGGCTGCATCCATCCACTCTGTGGCATGCGGCCCATATAGTTGGGGTGACCGGGAAGTTGGGCAAGCAATGGGGGTGTCATCCGGGCAGGAAGACAGGCAAGACAGCATTTAGGAGAGCGAGTGGGTGGAGCCTTGGGCTGCTGTGGAGTAGAAGAGAGAAGGTTCAAGGTGAGTGAGGTCGGGGTGCTGGGAGGTGCCTTGATTGGGGGTGTGGGTGCAAGAAGTGGTCTTGAGGAGTGCTCCAGCCACTAAGCTGGAACAGTAGGGCAGCAGGTAGAGCATGAGAGGGCGGGTGTTTAGTGGTCAGGGACAGGACAGGGCTCAAATAGGGGCGTGGAGCCAGAAAGCCCAGTTCTTTTCCAGGAAGTATCAGCTAAGGACAGACACAGGTTAGCTGTGGGCTGATGGGGGTTCGTGGATCCTTCCAACTTAAGTGTTATGGCACACAGTCAGGATTAAGGCACCTGAGTCACATGTGGCCAACACCCATGTAATCCCTGACGCCATATTGCCCCTAAGGACCACCATTATGGGTATAATCCTGAAGACCTCCTAATATTTCCTGCATGGCCCAGAATTGCCAGGAGGTTCCCCTGAGCCTCCTGAGCACTGTTAGGAAGCCGCCCCCACACCATAAACCCAAACAAAGTAGAACTGCATCCTGTATTCTTTGTCTATCTCTGCTATTCAGTGAGAATTGAGGAAACATAACTGGGTGGGTGGGTGGGTGGTGGGGGGTGCCTGGGCCCTGGGGTTTCGTGGTGCAGCAGTGTTTTCTCACATGTACATTCACATTCTTTCTGTGGCACACTCGCCTCCCCTACTAAATGAGCCCGCCATTGGAGGGATCACCCCCCGCCTGCCTCAGGCACAGTCCCTGGGGCACCAAGGGGCCTGTTTCCCATCCCCTGCGCAGATGATGGCATTAGGAAATGTCTGTTAAGGAGATTGTGCTGCGCCCTCATAAAACTGTCATCGGCCAGGACTGGTGCTCGTCAGGGCCAGAGCTCGGCGCCTGCGGCAGATCCATGGACTCCTGCCTGCCCTGCACACGGGCTATGTAGGCGCTCATCTTGGCGCATTCTCTCTCTCCTGATTCCCTCTCTTATGAGCCCCAGATTTGGGCTTTCATAATGCAGGAAGGGCTGTGGTAGTTGAGGGCCTTTGCTTCTCCACTTCAGGGTGACACATCCAACAGAGTGTGACTGATGTTCCAGGGGACCTACTCAGGGACCTGGGCCTGGCCACATGGCCACATACTTCTCTAAGGATGATCAGAGAGTTGGAGGCACTGTAAGAGAAGTGGGTGTGGCCCTGGTGACTAGACTCCAGGTGAATCACAGTCAGCTGGGCCGGGCAGGCATAGTGCGTCCACATTGAGGTGGGAGCAGAAGTGTGGCCCAGAGTGTAAATGTGGGGGCTGGGACACAGCAAGTGTGTAGTAGAACATGGGGCCTGTGTGAGAAACAGTGAGAGCTGTGTGTGTGTGTGTGTGTGTGTGTGTGTGGAGAGAGAGAGAGAGAGAGAGAGAGAGAGAGAGAGAATGAATATTTCTGTTTTGCTTTTTATTTGGGGGCCACGCCTGGTAGTACTGAGGAGCTTATCCTAGCCTGGTGCAGGGGGATTGTACAGTGCCAGTATTCAACCCTGGGTTCTGGCATGTTCCAGCCCTTTGTGCCATATCCCTGACTGAGAGAGAATTCCTCACCTGTGATGAGCAAACAATGGTGCCAGATCTGGGAGAGCTCTGAAGGCTTTGAGGTGCATCCAGGAGAGAACTGCAACCTACTAAGGAGCTAGATTGCACCCCTAGTACATGGCTTGGGCGAGCAGTAGGTGGTGATACTCAGGGCTCAGGCACACAGAGGGGGAGAGAAGTGACCCTGGGGGGGGCCGTGGGGTGCTGGGGATGGGTATACTTTGGGGTGTGGGTGGGACAGAGCCTGGTGCTGCTGGGAAGCCGGAGCCAGAATGAGCAGCAGCACCGAAGCCCTAGTCTGCCCACGATGCCTCCAGTGCCCACTCACTATGAAGTGGGTGCTCAACCCAGGTGTGGGCACGAGGCTGGCACACATGCGTATGCCCAGACTACTGGGAAAGAGCGTGTGAATGATGCAGAGAGGGACTCAGGCCTGGCTGCACTGACCACCAGCCACCTCTGGGCCTCATTTCTCCTAAGCTGGAAGAAGAGGGTCTGTGGGGTGCTGCTGGCGACAGCTCTAATGCAGGCAGGCGTTCCACTGGCCATGCTTAGGTCCACATGGAACCAGGGGACGAGGCGCCTCTCCATGGTCAACTGAGGCAGCTCCACAATCCCTGATGTGCATTAATCCCCAGATGTGGAGCAGAGGGAACTGCCTCGCTGGCTGTGGATTGGGGGCAGAGGCGGAGCAGGCCACCTGCTGAGGGCTGTGACTGCGGCCACACTGCCGGGTCACCAGCCACCAGTGAGGAGTCAGAGGAGGACACTGCCCCTCACCGACCTGCTTGGTTAGTTTTATCCCTGCCTGACCCATGGGGCAGCTGAAGTCTTGGCTGGTGCAACTTTCTGACCCCCGTCTCCCGCACAGGCCTCCATGCAGGCACGTACACACATGCACATGTACACACAGGCTGGGAGACTTCTGTGTCCACCCAAATGTGAGTTGTAACATGGGCCTCTAGTACCTGTGCCATGAACCCCGCAGGACTTGCTCTCTTAGACCAGCCCGGACCTGCTCCTTAGTGATGCCTCTAAGTGCTGCCCTGGGCACATCGGACTCTGGGTACCATTGGCCAGGTCTGCCCCAGCAGATAGGTGATGTGAGGTGAGGTGTGTGTGTATGTGTGTGTGTGTGTGTGTGTGAGAGAGAGAGAGAGAGAGAGAGGTGACAACTCTCATTCTGCGTCATGCACAAGTGGATGCCCTGGGGAAATGGGGGCTTTACCAGGCCTGGATTGATCTGCCCCTAGAGTGAGGGATAGGTCTGAGCCCATGGGCGGAGCAGCACTTCCGTAGGCAGGACCCTCAGAGGGGAGCTTAAGTCCGCAGACCCCGGCCGCTTGTGTCTGCCCTTCGTACCTAACGTGAGATATGGAGCTGCCTCAGTTGACCATGGAGAGGCGCCTCGTCCCCTGGTCCCATGTGGACCTACACACAGCCCGTGGGACGCCTGCCTGCATTAGTGCTGTGACCAGCAGCACCCCACAGACCCTCTTCTTCCAGCTCAGGAGAAATGAAGTGCAGAGGTGGCGGTGGTCAGTGGAGATTGCACGACCTTGTCTGATGCTGGTCAACAGGAACTGCCCCGGGATCCTGCCCACCCAGTCCGATGATCTAGAGTGAGGCATCAGTTGCATTACATTAAACCAGGTGTGGCATCTTCTAGGACTGTGCAGGCTGCACCCACCCCCCACGTCCAGCTCCTCTGCCCCCTCCCCGCTTTGCACCCTGTGTTTCTCCCCGGAGGTGTCAGTGATGCGGAGACGCATTAAGGCAGCTGGGCTGTGCCGCGGGACCACCTGGGAAGCATTTTAAGTGCATTTGAGACCGTTTCTGCTCACCATCAGTGCCTGGGCCTCAAATCTCTTTTGGCAGCCACAGATGAGGCCCCCATGATCCCGTGATCCCGGGCTGGGCGGCTGAGGAGGTTCTGCCTGCGACAGAACTGCGATGGGATGGGATGACTGGAACTGTGAGGTGGGGGCGGCAGGGAAGTCCCAGGTGCCTGGAGAGACCGCAGAGAGGCACACAGTCGAGGAGGAGCCCCTCTCTGGCAGGTTCCTGCCCCCTCCCCTCTCAGCCGCCCTACACGGAAGCACCCACATGACCTTTTGTTGCCAGCTCACCCCCAGAGAGCAGGTGACTGAAGCTCTGCTCCCTCGTGTCCCATGGCCTTTGGCTGCTCATTGGGGCGGGGGGGTGGCCATGTAGACCCCCCCACCTCCATGCAGGACTCAAGCACACTCAGGAGAGCTGGGGCCTGGGGCACTTGGGGTGGGTCTGCATGATACTGGCACTCTGGGCAGCCTCTCACCTCCCTCCTGATGGGTGCGGAGGCTGGGGCGCCCCTTCTGAGCCCCACTCCCCTACGCAGTGCCACAAGCCCTGCTGTCCTGCTTTGCGGTCCACTGGAGCTACATTCTGTCCGTGGCCAGATTGCAGCTACCCCTGATCTGGCCCCAGCAGGGACCATGCTCTACTCATGCTGACCTCTCTCTATGCTGGATGCAGTTTCTCACCTAGCAGGTGGGCACCCAGATCCAGCCAGCAGGGTGAGGGCTAGGTCTGGTGGCCAGGGGACTTCAGCTTAGTGGAGCCTCTAGAATGACGTCTTTGTGGATTAATTCCCTTTCTCTAGCTGACTCCATGTGCCTCACACAAACAGCACTTGCTTCCTGCCTCAGAGCCAATGTTTGCAAGTTGGAGGAGCCTTAATGGTGCCTGCTGGGGTGAGGATACGGGGGGGTGGGGGTGGGTTGTTCTGGTGGGTTGTTCTGGAAAGATGGAGGGGAGGTCTCCCAGATCTCATCTACTACCTGCCTCAGCTCATCCTGCACCCCCTCTATTGAGAGGTGGGGGAGGCGGCAGCAGCGCCGGCCCCTTCCGCAAAGGAGAAGGTAAGGGGGCAACACGGAGGGATGTGGGTGGGCAGCCGTTTCGGTATAGGAGCATCCCCAGCTGCCAGGCCCCTGCCCCTCTCCGGCACCCACTGATCCCTCCAACTATGATCCCATAGAAGGTTGTGGAGGAGGAAGAGGAAATCTACCTGTTGCCCGGGATCCAGGCCCTGGGGTCAGGGCAGTGGTGCTGTGCCTGGTTCTGAGCCCCCTTCTCAGGCCCTGGCTGCTGGGAGCAAGGTACTACGCGAGGGGCCACTCTGAAGCTGCACAGGACATGATGGCCCTTCTGGCCCCTGTGACAAATATTACATAGGTTAAAGTCACAAATGTTGGCACTAGACACAGTGGACGTGTGGGTCTTCTGCTCAGGGGACCGCACCTGGCAGGTGACAAGACTCCTGGCGGCCCCAGAGCTGCCTTCCTCCACCCCGGCAGGTAGCCAGTCTGGGATCTTCATCCAACTCCCAGAATTGTGGGGCCTGAGAGAGACAGTTACAGGGATTAAGGCACTTGCCTTGCAGGCAGCCAACCCTGAATCTGCCCAGGCACCGATATGGGTCCCTGAGCACGGCCAGGTGCGGCTCTGGAAGCACACAAGCACCACCAGTAGCCTGAGTCGCCCCAGTTCCGCCAGGCCTGAGCAGACCAAATGCTCAGACCCTCCATTAAACTGCGCACCTTGGGGGGATCAGGATTGCTGGGAGGGATCCCAGAGCTCCATCAGCACCTCATGGGAGGCCCACCCCTCCTTCCCTAGCAAAGGAAAGAGGAAGCCTAGAGTGGAAACACGGGTCCCCTTTTCTGCTGGACCCTCTGTCAGTGGCTCACAGGAGCCGTGCTGTTGTTGGTGCGAATCTAAGCTCCTTTCTCTGACCACTGTCAGACTCCCTGGTGCAGTGACAACTGAGCTATGCTCCTCCATCCTCCTGCTGAGCCCCTGGCCACCTGCTTCCTAGCAGAGGGAGTGGCTAGGGGTCAGTCACCTAGGGATTGTGCTTTCATTTATTTGGGATGAATGGAAGAACGTGTGGCTAGTGGGGTTGCGTGTTTGACTTCAATAAAGGTTTGTCACTTTCTTGGCTCTGACCTCTCCCTCCATTGGTAGTTTCTGTCTGCTGGCGCACTCAGAGCATCCCGGGCTAGGAGAATCCCGAAGCAGGTGATACTCCCACCCCAGTGTCAGGCTCTCCTACTCATTAGACACTGGTGATAGAGAGTTTTGCCTCTTCCTCCTTTGTCCTCTTTTATTGTTGTTGTTAAAGAACTGTGATTTATAAAGTTACTGATAATTGAGTTATAGGCATTAATATTTCAGCCCCAATCCCACCACCAGTGTCAACTTCCCTCCACCAGTGTTCCCATATTCTCTCCCCAACCACAGCCCCTGCCCCATCCCTGCCTGTCAACTTGACAGGCATACTGCAAAGTTTCAGTGGCTACGGCTTAATAATGGGTATCTGATGTTTACTGGTACAGCCTTTTGGGAAAACAATATGGACATTGCTCAAAAAACTAGAAATTGAGCTCCCATTTGACCCAGCAATACCACTCCTGGGAATATACCTTGGGGCCCAAAAACACACAGCAGAAATACCATCTGTACTTCTGTGTTCATAGCAGTACTGTTTACAGTAGCCAGAATCTGGAAGCAACCTGAGTGCCCAAGAACAGATGACTGGATAGAAAAACTATGGTACTTCTACACAATAGAATATTATGTAGCTGTTAGGAAAAACAAAGTTATGAAATCTGCCTATAAATGGATGGACATGGAGAGGATCATGCTGAGTGAAATGTGTCGGAAGTAAAAGGACAGATAGATGGGGCCGGAGCAATAACCCAGCGGGAAGGGCGTTTGCCTTGCACGCAGCCAGCCCATGCCAGCTCGGGTTCGATCCCTGGCATCCCATATGGTCCCCTGAGCAATGCCAGGAGTAATTCCTGAGTGCAGAGCCAGGAGTAGCCCCTGAGCATCGCCGGGTGTGACCCAAAAAGCAAAAAAAAATAAATAAAAAATAAAAAAGGACAGATAGAGAATGACTGCATTTATTTGCAGGATTAAAATAATAGGAGACTAAATCCAAAACATGGACCAAGAGGTCTTGTCAGTGGTTGGAATCTACCACAAGTGTGTGGGAGTCAGAGATTATGTAAGATAGAGAAGGGACCATTGTGCTAATAATTGTTGGAAATCATAACACCAGAATAGAACTGAGCATTAAACATAAGCAAAGGGATATGCATGATAACTCCTAAATGTATGTGTTGCAAACCACAATGTGTAAGAAAAGGTGGGGAGAGAGAGAAGAGTGAGAGAGAGAGAGATAGAGAAAGAGAAAGAGAGAGAAGAGGAAAAGTGCCTGCTATAGAAGCAGGCGGGGGTGGAGGGAGGGAATCAGGGGACATTGGTGGTGGGAAATGTGCACTGATGGAGGGATGGGTGCTGGAACACTGTGCGACTGAAACCTAATCATGAACAGCTTTGTAGTTGTATATCTCACGGTGGTATAATAAAATTTTAAAAACTAAAGAAAGAAGGGAACCTGGGCTCTTAGAAGCAGTTTCCACCCATGTGGGGGACGAAAGACCCTTCCTCAGGCACTTCCCTCCCTACCTCCCACAGCCGTGCTGGGACTCTACTTCTCCAGGGACACGTACTGGGAGAAACTGTATGTGGACCAGCAGGCCGGCATGCCCCTGCTCTACGTGCATGCCCTGCGCGACCACCCCGATGAGGTTCCCAGCTTCCGACTGGGCCAGCACCTCTACGGCGCCTACCGCACACGGCTGCAGGAGAACGCCTGGATCCGCATCCACGAGGACACGGGCCTCCTCTACCTGAACCAGAGCCTGGACCACAGCACCTGGGAGAAGCTCAGCATCCGCAGTGAGGAGCGCCCACCCCGTCTTAGCACCCCCAGCCCCTTTCACAGCAGCCTTGCCAGCGGCTGGGTCTGACCGAAGCCCCAGGTGGTGCTGGCTGCTGCCTGTATGTCCAACCCAGTCAGGGCGAGTCTGGGGGCTGCTAGCTATCCCCCAAAGACTCCTGGGGCTGTTGGGATGTGGGAGAGCCCATGTGAAGGACTTGGAGTGGGGGTCTCCCCCAGGAGGAGCCCCAGGTGTGTTTTTGAGTGAGGGTCACCAGGATTTAGGGTTATGAAAGAGGGGATTGAAAAGGAGCTAGGAAACACCTAAAGTTTTGATTTAGCAAATGGTTTGGCATTTGCCAGGGAAACAAGCTGGTCCTAGTGCCTGGAGGGGCCAGGGAAAAGCAAAGGGGGGAAATTGCTCAAGGGAGGGTGGGGAGGGCCCTAAGTTCTGCCTGTGCCGTGAAGCAGTGGCCACTCCTTACCTCCTCCAGAGACATGATGAGCTCACCGCATTCCCCCATTCACACCAGACCCCTAGGGCAGGGAAGAAGGTGATGGCATGCAGTGGGGAGCAAATTGCTGTGACCCCCAAGATCAGAGTGACCATGTATGTCGTCCCGGTGGCCCAGGTGTCTGCTTCCGCACAGCCTGCTGTTGCTGCTCTCTCCATCCTGTGGCCCTAGTGGAGGTTCTGAAGAAGTGGGGACCTGGGGTGTAGAGCAGAGTAGACCGGCCAGGGACCTACTGTCCTTTCCTGGGAGAAGCCTCAGACACTGACAGGGCAGCTGGAGAATTAGTGACAGTGACAGGATTGTTGCCACCACGGATGGGCCCTGGGGCAGCATAGACAACACTCAGGGATTTGGGAGGGACTGGGAGGGAAGGAAGGACCCTCCCCCACTCCAAGTGAGGCCCAGAGCTCATGGGAGGGGGGGTTTCTGTTGTGTTTCCATATGGAACTTCCTAGGAATCTGCCCTCTAGGCAGCCTGTCAGTGGGGCGTATGCCCTAGGACACGCCTGAGCTGAGGCCTGAGTGATGGAGAGTAGGACAACAGGCTCTGAGGGACACAGGACAGTCAGGGGCGAGTGGCAGCCAGTGAGGCCCTGGGGGGCCATGGGGAGGCCTGAGCTTGGCACCAACCCACAGGTGTCCCCACAGTTCCGTTCCCCTCTGCCTCTCTGGTGTGGCAGGGCCCCACCTAGCATCAGCCATGTCTTCTCTCTGCAGATGGAGGCTTCCCTCAGCTCACTGTCTACCTCCACGTCTACCTGTCACCCACGTCCCAGAGAGAGAGCGAATGCCAGTGGCCGGGATGCGCCCGTGTGTACTTCTGCTTCATGAACACCTCCTTCCCCATGTGTGACGCCTTCGAGGTCAAGGACCTCTGCTTCCCTCCATCAGATCTCTCCTTCCGCATCCGGGAGAACAGGCCTCCGGGCACCTTCTACCAGTTTCGCCAGCTGCCCGTGCACTTCCTGTGTCCAAACATCAGCGTGACTTACCAGCTCCTGGAAGGTGAGGACCATCCTCAGTTCCTGCTGGGGGCCACACCCCACCAGCTGATGGTTGAATAGTCCAGAAATACTCAACCAGACTCTGGTCCAAGGACGAAGGATGTGAGCCTGAGCAAAGCAGACTCAAGCCCTGCCTGGGCACAGTTAGGAAGAGTTAGGAGGCTTCCCGGGAGGGAAAAAGGAAGGGTGGAAGCCACTTAGGCAGCCTGAAAAGAGAAGCGACAGCCTCTGGGTAGGTTTCCGAGGAAGAGCCTGCAGGGTTTCCTAATGAGTCCGGTGTGAAGTGTGGAAGGACAGTAGGGCCCTAGGGTGGTTCCAGATTCTGCCTGAGCAGCTCTAAGGACAGCAGATCCTGCCACAGAATGGTCCTTCCTGCCTGCTGCAGGGTAGTCCCTTGCCTGGGTGGGGTGGGGAGTGATGGGATTCTCGTGATGAGAGAGCAGGCAGCTGAGCCAGAGGTGCCGTGAAGCCACTGAATGTGGAGCTATCAGATGCATAAGGGACACAGGAAGTGGAAGCAGGATTTGTGTGCTGTTTGTTGTGCGTGCTACATCACACACATGGTGATAGAGGTGAAGGGAATGTTGGTGGAGGAAGAGAAGTGTCGTGCCCTCCCTTTACTTCCGTCTGCCCTGGGGCGTTCCATCAGCCCCTGGATGCTTTTGTGCGAGATTGTCAGCAATGCATATGGCTGATCCTGCTGCCCTCTCTTGCTCGCCGCTCTCAAGAATTCAATTTTGTTGAGCATGATTTGTTTTATAACCATAAACAGAGGGAAATGCAGAGGCATTTTCTACACCTGCTTCACATATAGTCGGTGACAGATCCTGGAGCTATGGATTGTCCCAGCGGAGCTGGCGCAACCCCCTGCACACACATACACACCCCTCCGATACCTGCTCTGTGCTTGGCTATGGGAAGTGACTACTCTTGACCTTCAGGCCTTCAGCACTTCCACTTTTCTGAGTTGTTTCTGATGGACACATTCCAGGACAGACCTGATAAGGAAGGATTAGACCCTTTAGCCTTCACTCTCTGGTGAGCAAAGGGAGGTACAGGGACGCAGAACACCCAGCCTGGGGCCACACAGCCAGCAGGACTAGAGCAGGGAAGGGACCAGGCAGCGGGAAATATTTGTGTTCACATCAAATTGTGCACCAGATGTCCACCATACTTGTTTTCAGATGGCAGGGTTGTGGCTTTATTTCTCACATTTCCTAAAATGAGCACATACGGTTCTCTAAAGAAAATAAATAAACAAAAATAAGGTTTTTTTTGGAAAACAAGCAAATGCAGGAAGCTAGATCTCTGGGTCCATAGACTGAGCTGATGCCCCCACCCCATATACAACCCTGCTCCCACACCCTCCCTGCCAACTCCCGCCGTAGTCCACTGCAGGGTGCTGGTGAAGGATGCAAAAGGCTGCGCCCAGCTTTCCCAGGGAAAAGGCAGAGCAGAACGCCTGAGCCAGCCACAGGAATAGCGGAGGCCATTAGCACAGCCCTGTGCCACCTTGAGGTGTCAAGCCCCCCCACTTGCCAGCACAGGACCTCAGCAAAGCCCCCTCTTGTGCTTTCCCACTCCTGCTGGGGCCCCGAGGAAGGCAGCCCCGCCCTGCCGGCCCCCCGATCACGCGGGGATCCCCCTGTGCTTGGTGCGCAGACAGCAGACCCTTCCGCTGCGCGCCCGACAGCCTGGAGGTGAGCACACTCTGGGCCCTGGACCGCGAGCAGCAGGAAAAGTACCAGCTGGTGGCTGAGTGCACCGTGCGCCTGGGTTCTCTCGAGAAGAAGTTAATGGTGCCCTGCCCAGTGGTCGTGTACGACGAGGACGACTCGGCGCCCACCTTCCTCGGGGGCGTGGACACCGCCAGTGCCGTGGTGGAGTTCAAACGGAAGGAGGTGAGGTACAGGTGCTGCCCCCTAACCCCCGTGCGCGCTACTTGCGAGGGAGGAAGGCGAGCAGCCATCGGCCAGAAGGGCACTTTCTTCCACCCCGCTGCCACACCCCTCGAGGAGAGCCTTGAGTCTCCTGGAGGCTCATCTGCAAGGGGATAAGTCCGATGGCGGACGCCCCTGCCTTCTCCCGGCGTAGCCCCGCCCACCTCGGAACCGCCCCCTCTCTGGTTCGCGCAGGTGGAGCGTGACTGCCACCTACCGGGCTTCACGGGGTCTTTCAGGTGCGGTGTGGGGAATGCTGTCGCTGGAGCCTGGTAGGTCGTTTGGAGGTGACCACAGCAAGCCTAGGTTACCAGGAAAACATAGGTTTCTACGGCAAGGTCTCCCGAGCCTTTCCAGCTGGAAGTATGAAAGATGCTTAAAGAATAACATTCCGGGGGGGTAGCCCTGGGCTTGGACCCAGGCTCTGCCATCTGTTGCTAAGACACAGCTGTCACCCTCCACTCTGTGGGCTCATGTTCTTGATGTGTGGTTGGGGGCGTCCTCTCTGCTCTTCGGACCCTGAGGAGGGTACCCAGCTGTTCCCGGGACACCTGCCCTCATTCATCCCTGCAGGTGTGTTGACTCATCACGCACCTTGCGGAGGCCAGAGCAGTGGGCAAGGGGCGGTCCCCGTGGGCTCCTGAAGTCAGGTCAGGCTGTGGCAAGAACTGGCCCTTTCCTGGGGAGCTCTGATCTCCGCCATGGGGATCCGGGGGACCTGCTCACTGGCCCTGACTAGGGCCTCCCGTGCTCTCTGCAGGGCACTGTGCTGGCCACCCTTCGCGCCTCTGATGCTGACGTGGTGCCGGGCGTCTGAGAGCTTCTGAGGCGCTACACTGCCACGCTGCTGTCCAGCGACCCCTGGGTCCTGCAGACCTTCCGCGTGGAGCACCTGCCCAACGAGACCTCAGTGCAGGTCAACGGCAGCGCGCGGGAGACCATGCACGATTACAGTAAGGGGGCCCTAGGGTCACCGGGGACTCCTGTGGCCACTGAGCATCATCACGACCATCCTGGCAGTCCCGAGCCTGCAGACTCTTACCCTCAGACCTGCACTCAATCGGTTTGGGCCATTTGGCTGGAAATCCCTGGGAGCAGGCCTGGTTCCCTAGAAAATTAAGTAAGCAGCAGGGCCTGAGACAGTGGATAAGGTACTTGCCTTGCACACAGCCAACCTGTATTTCATCCCTAGAAGTCTGGAGGGTCCCCAAGCCCTGCCAGAAGTAATCTGTGATCTCAGTGCCAGGAATAAGCTCTGAGCGCTACCAGGTGTGGCCCGGCTCTATCCAAGGGAACTGCAGCCCACTCTTGGGCAGGGGAGGACCATGCTCACATGGTCCTTACAGGGACGCCTGCTCACAGGGACGCCTGCCCCGCCCGGCTGAGCTCCAGGCCTGTGTCCCCTGTCAACCCTCCCCTTGTCCCTGGGGGTCCTCTGGCTCTTGGTCCTTGGTGGTTCTCCTCAGCTGTGCTCTCATGTAGCCCTGCACTGCCCACTCCAAGATTCCTGTAAGGTGCCTGCTATTCCACTCTCCAGGTGCCCAGTGCCCAGCACCCTCCCCAGGTGCCCATCTGAGTTGGTGTGCAGTGGCCGCACTGTGCTCTGCAGTCAGAGGTGGGATGTGGGGCTGGAGATGGCTACTTCTGTTCTGCTCTTGCGTTGTGCCTGCGGGCTTAGGTCTCAGGGCCCCCTGTGGGATGGGCCAAGCCTCTGCCTCAGCAGCTTTGCCTGCCTTCCTGCTCTCCTGGCCTGTTCTCCGAGTCACCCTCCAAACACCCCACTTACACTCACTCGACCCTTGTTTTGAGTGCTGGAAGAACCCGGAATCCCTAGTGTCCTTACAACCCCTAAGAAGCCTGGCCTGATCCTGTCTCGCCTGCCGCTACCCCAGAACCTTGGAAGGTCCCTGCCGTGTGGGAGGGCAGCACCCTTGCCCTGGCACCCTCCCCCCCCCCCACACACACACACACAGAGCCATGTAAGTATTTCAGAGCCCCCATCGACATGCTCACCCCCTCAGCGCAGCTCCCACATGTTTCACCACACAAACCCCGCCCCTCACACCCTCCACACACGAACCGCTTTCCCCCTCTCCCCGCATCACCCAGGTTGCCTGCAGCTGGGACGCCTCCGGCTTGCAGGTTCCATTTAGGCCAAAGTGTGTCTTACTCTGCATCGACTCTGGGGTGTGAGCTGATCCATGTAGAAGGAATAGGTCTACACACGTGTACGCCTGTGCGTGTGTCTGTGTGCAGGGCCTGCATCTGGGAGGGGCTGGGAGATCGCTTGGGGTTCGTGGACCTGCAGTCACGGGGCCGCCCCTCCCACAGGGCTGGTTCTCAACCGAAGCATCCCCATCTCCGAGAGCCACAACCTGCAGCTGACTGTGCTGGTCAACGATTCCGACTTCCAGGGCCCAGGAGAGGGCGTCCTCCTGCTCCACTTCAACGTGTCCGTGCTGCCCGTCAGCCTGCGCCTTCCCAGCTCGTATTCCTTCACTGTCAGCAGGAGGGCCAGCCGCCGCCCAGGTGAGCCCCCGCCCCAGGCCCCTCAGGCGGGCCCTGTGTTTAGGGGATTTCAGGGAGCCACAAGCCACAGGGAGAGTCAAATGGACTGGGTTGTAGGATTCTGTGGGCCTTTGCATTTGCCTGCTTTCTTGTTATCTTTAAAGCATGTTTTGTACAAATGTAAGAGCAGTTTCAGGTAAATCTACATACAACAGCTTGGAAAGAAATTTCTGGTGGATTATTAAGTCAAGAAACGGGTTGCAGGGCCGGAGCGATAGCCCAGCAGGTGGGGTGTTTGCCTTGCACGCGGCCAGCCCATGCTGGCCCAAGTTTGATCCCGGCATCCCATATGGTCCCCGGAGCACCGCCAGGAGTGATTCCTGAGTGCAGAGCCAGGAGAAACCCCTGAGCATTTCTAGGTGTGACCCAAAAAAGCAAAAAAAAAAATGGATTGCAGGTGCTGGAGATCAGTACAGGGATTAAAAGCACTTTCCTTAAGCGTGGCCAACCCTGGCTTCATCCCCAACACCATGTATGGTCACCCGTCACCACCAGGAGTGATCCCTAAGCACAGAGCCAGGAGTAAGCCCTGAGCAACACCGGGTATAGCCCCCAACCCCCCAAAATAAATTGTTTGTAGAAATTCCGGTTTCATGTGACTCCTTTTCGTCGAAACAGTCTGCAGATGGGAATTTGCATGTGACAATTAACTGCGTCCTCTGCAGGGAACTGTAGGCAGTGCTTCTGCTGTAGGTTTCTGCAAGTCTCTTTAGACCTAGTTCTTTAAAGACCAGGCATGAGAAAAATGAAAGTAGTATGCAGTGTCAAATAAGCTGAGGGATAAAGGGATATAATCCTTCACTTCCTGGCCAGTTTTTAGCAGTTGTTGCACTTTTCTCCAGAATAACAATCTTGAATCTCTCACAACCATGCATAGGGTGTCACTGAACCACGGGTCAGCACTGGTCAGCAGGGCTACTGTTTAGAAAGTTTCTCTCTGTTTCAGTTTTTGACCACACCTTCCAGTGCTCAGGGGCTACTGGGCGTAGGGGCAGTGCCCTGAGACCAGGCAGGGGCAGGGATGGAACACAAGGCTCACGCCAGCAAGGCCTCTGCCCAGCCTTTTGGGTGTGATCTCCCAGCCACCAGTGTTGCTCCTGGGCACTTGGGAACACTTTCACAGTGTTTGTGACTCAGCACACAGTGCTTGTGGATTCGGCACACAACTTTTCCCGAAAGGAGCAGCTGCAAATACATTCTCTATAGAACGCACAGGGCTACCTTCTCTGGCTCCTATGACTTTGTCACTGTCCTGTTTGTTAGTTTTGTTTTGGGGCTACACTCAGTGATGCTCAGGGGTTACTCCTGCCTCTGCACTCAAGAATCATCCTGGGGGGTAGAGGGAACCATAGGGGATGCCAGGATTGAACCCGAGTCATCTGTGTGCAAGGCAAACACACTACCTGCTGTACTATTACTCCAGCCCCGGCTTAGCCACTGTCTGTGTTTCCCATGCTACCTCCACCCACTCAGCACACACAGTCTCTGCTTTGAGCCTACCCAAGCTGCCTGACCTACCAGCACCCCCTGCCTCCCAGCCTTTCATGGGTGTGGAAGTCAGGGACGTTGGAGAACAAGACGGGGTGGGGGAGTGGGGAGTTCCCAGGAGAGCTAAGCTAAACCAGATTGCTGAAGGCAGGTCACCTGTTCCAGATGACTCATGAGACCTCAGGTGGCTGAATCCCACAGTCCAACTTTGGACTCACTCTCCCCAGTTTCTGCACTTGTCCTGAGAGGAGAGTGGCCGTGGGCCCTGCAGCAGCTCCTTCTGGAGGGAAGTGAATCTGTATTGTACAGGAGGCGCCTGGAGAGCTGCGAAGCTGGCTTAGTTGCAGGGCGAGACGTGGGCTTAGCCTGGTTCTACCTTTTCCTGGCAGGGCTGCTGAGGATCTGCAGAGGTGGGCAGGACCCTACCCCATGCTCGCCTCCACTTTGAACCCTGCCTCGACGACCTAGAGCTTTTGGTCTTCAGCCACAAAATTAGTCTTTATTTTTCTGCTTTTGTAATGTCTGGCTGTGGCGGTCATACTTGGCAGTGCTTAGGAGGACTTCCTTCTGGATCTGTGCTCAGAGATCACTCCTGGCAGTGCTTGGGGGCCCATATGGGGAGTAGCCAAGGGAGAAAAGGGAGAGTCTAGCTTCCCAAGGCTAGTTCTCTGTGCCTGCAGCTATCTAGCACCCATTTCCAAGGGACTCCAGTCAGTGGTCAAGGGACGCCCCAAAGACTCTGTAGGACCAAAGACCTTGCTGCAGCCACAGTATGGCTGCTGATGCTCTGGCCCGGGGTGGCCTGGCCAGAAGCATCCAGGGGCAATTGTGGCAGTCAGAATTTGTGCCGAATGAGCCAGTGACCCTGGAATGAACCGAGCGAGTCCTCCGGAGCAGCCCCCACCCAGACCTCAGGGTTCTCATGTACTTTCAGCCTCTCCTTCACAGGGCATGCTGGTGTGTGTAGGGGTGGACAGGGAAGGGACAGACGTGGGTGGGCCTGCAGGTTCCTGCAGCACAGACGAAGAGGGGTCAGGTCGAGGAAAATGAAATCCCAAAGGCTGGCAGGAGGTGGCAGTGGGACCTGCGGTGCCCAGTGGGCAGGGGCAGCCCCCCAGCTGAACCCCCCACCCTGTGCCTACGCCCAGGTTGGAAAAGTGTGTGTGGAACACTGCGGGGAGTTCAGCGGCATCCACGTACTGTACAAGCTCCAGGCGTCCAGCACCAACTGTAGCGTCCTGGGCGTGCTCACCTCCACCGAGGACTCCTCGGGGGTCCTGTTCGTGAACGACAGTGAGGCACTGCGGCGACCCGAGTGTGCCCAGCTGCAGTACACTGTGGTGGCCGCCGAGCGCCCCACCCAAGGCAGGCCCAGGCCGCGCTAACGGCCACCGTGGAGGGGATGTGTGAGTGATGGTTCCCTGGAGGGATGGAGTCCCAGGATGGGGTGATTGCAAAGCAAAGCCCTAGAAAGGCCTGGCCCTGTTCCCTCTCCTCCATACCACCCCTCCCACCCCCCCACCCCCGCCCGGGACTGTAGACTCCTTCTCTGTGGTGGGCATGAACCTGTGCACCGGGATCAGTCAGGCTGGGTGGACAAGACGGGCAGACTTGACCCAACACCCGCCAGGCTCTCTGGGCCGTCTAAAGCAAGCCCTGCCTTAGGGTCACCCACCGGAATACTCGACCGGGTAACTCCACATTTCAGTTAACAGTGAACAATTTATGGGGGCAGGGAGTTCTGTGGCCCCTTGTAGAGCCGCTGAAAGGCCCCTTCTGAGTGTGAGCAGCTTCAGAAAGGAGCATTCGGTGTCACTGTGTGCCCTTAACCCAGCCTGGCCGTTGACAGCCTCTCTTCATACTTGACCTAGTCCAGTAGCTCCCCCCCTCCATCATGACCATCCTGCCATCCCCTTCCCAGGGGGCCCACCCTGAGCCAGTGCCGAGGACCCCCACCCCCTGACCTATCCCCTGCCGCCCCCAGACGTGCCTGAGGAGCCGGGCTGTCCCAGGTCATGCGCGGTCAACAAGAGGCGGCTAGAGTGTGAGGAGTGCGGCGGGCTGGGCGCCCCCAGCGGCCAGTGCGAGTGGCGGCAGGGAGACGGCAGAGGTAGGCCCCGGGCAGCCCCGGGCAGCTCAGAGCTGGGGTGGTTCGGGCAGGTTGTCCAGTCTCTGTGCGAGTGACCCTCTCTTCCAGTGCGAGGCCCGGAAGTGAGGGGCAAGAGTGCAGCTGCGAGAACATAAGAGGCCACTGACCTCCATACCGCAGGACCTGGCCTGGGGAGGGTCCATTCAAGCATAGGATGTGCTGGAGACAGGCTCAGTAACGCAGTGCACCTGGGTGTGGCCAGTAGATAGCACCAGCCTCTCGCATAGCCGAAGGTGTGGTGGGCAGACAGCACCAGCCTCCAGCATAGGCACAGGAAGAGCCCTCCAAGGGGCTGCCTGCAAAGGTTCCAGCTCCTACACCTCTTCTCCCTTCCTACCCTCAGGGCTTCCTGGGGCCCCAGCAATCCGTGTGCTCCCTACAATAGCCCTGTTTGCAGTGCTTGAGGCCCTCTTTTCTTTGTTTGAATTTCTTGGGGTTTTTATTTATTTTTTGTCTTTTTGGGTCAAACCCAATGATGCTCAAGGGTTACACCTGGCTCTGCACTCAGGAATTACTCCTGGTGGCACCCAGGGAACAATATGAAATGCCGGGGTCAAACCCGGGTCCACTTTGCAAGGCAAACACCTACCTGCTGTGCTACTGCTCTGGCCCCTCTTTGGAGTTTAAAAAAAAATTGTTTTTGTTTCTTTTGGAGAACTGAGTGGGAGGTTTGAGCCATACCCACCTGTGCTCAGGAGCTGTTGCTGGCTCTGTGCTCAGGGGTGACCCCTGGCATTGCTCGGGATCCATATGTGCTGCTGGGGATGGAACCAGGGTTGGCTGCATGCAAGGCAAGAGCCCTACCCATTACCCATTGTACTATCATCCCGGCCCCTGCCAGAGTCCTAGGAGTAGAATCGCGGCCACAGGTGACCTAGGGTGCCTCCACTCCTGGCTACGGTCATCTCCACCCGGAAGTGACCACCCTCTGTGTCCTAGGGATCACCCGGAACTTCTCTACCTGCTCCCCCAGCATCAAGACATGTCCTGACGGCCACTGTGATGTGGTGGAGAACAGAGATCTCAACATCTGCCCTCAGGACTGCCTCCGTAAGCACAGCTATGGGGCACCTGTGCCTTCTTCCTTAGCTGGCACAGGTGGGGGGTGGGGTGGGTGCGCCTCCACCATACGCCCCCCCCACCTCCCACCCCCCAGTGCAGCCAGAGGGATCACATTCCTGGTTCATGTCAATAAAGAATTCTACGCCCCACCCCTGCCCAAATGCGCCACCTGGTGGCCTGACATCTGCTCTACAGGGTCTCTTTCCACCTCAGTGGCCGCAGTGTTGGGTGCAGTGTCATAGACGCTTCGCTTCTGCTGCCTCTGATGCATTTTTTCTGTTCTCTAGAGCAATCTTGTGTGAAGCACCACAAACACACTGGGAAATTGGGTTTATTTTTATTGGGGGGGGTGGAAGAGGCACCACACCCTGCAATGCTCAGGGCTTATTCCAGACTCTGCTTCAGAATCACTGCTGGTGGGCCCAGGGGACTGAACCGTGGTCAGCTGCATGCAAGGCAAGGCCCTACCCTCTGTACTGTTGCTCCTCCCGAAAACTGGATTCTTCCACCTGCCTCCCCACCACGCCCTTAGCCAGGGAGCTGGCATGGAGCAGGGGCGGTCATGGCCCCAGGGCTTGGGCACTCTGGTAGCTCACACCTGTCATGCTCCCTAGTGGGTAACCCTTGCAGGTGGCCCGAGGCCCAGCAGGCTGTCTCAGTGGCTGCTTCTGCTTCTGTCCCCAGGAGGTGGCAACATTGTTGGTGGGCATGAGGCAGGGGAGCGTCGAGGCATCAAAGCTGGCTTCGGCATCTGCAACTGCTTTCCAGACGACAAGAAATGCTTCTGCGAGCCGGAGGACAGCCAGGGGTGAGTTCCACCGGTCCCTGGAGCTCCTCGAGCAGGGCTTCCTCACCCTCGGAGCCCAGCAAGGGAGGCAGAGGTTGGACAAGTTGGCAAACCCAGGACACTTCCCTGCTGTCCTCAGTTTCCCCACTTGAGCAAGCAGGGACGGGACTTCCCTCTGGCTTCCCTCTGCCCCAAGTCCTGTGCTTAATGCTTGGGCTGGGAAATGAGTTATTCTAGACAGTAGCTCCTACGCACTATCCCCATCTGGGACTGTGGTGACCCCACAGCACTCTCGAATTGGCGCCTTCCCTCCCAGCCAGAGCCCCTCATTCCTCCAGGGCCGTGTGGGACAGCGTACAGGACTTTTCTTCTCAATGTGAACTGATACTCCAGAGAGCTGAGTTCTTCCTGCACGGCCCTAGGTTTGGGGCAGGACTCCAGAGAACTGGGGACTCGAGATGGGGCAGGATATGGCCCCCTCCTACAGTTTTCGGCCAAAAGTTCCGTGCAAGACCCTAAGGATGTGATGCTGGGGGCCTCCAGGGGCCACACCCTAAGGCGCTTATGTTACCTTTTTCATAAAGAAGGTACAAAAGACATTTGAAGCAGGAAAATCTGTCTGTCCTCAGCTGGTCCTCCAGGGGGTCTCTCTGACTTCAGAACTGAGGCTGGTGCCACAGGGGCAAGACCTTTGCTGTGTGACCTCAGGCTGCTGCTTGACCTTTCTGTGTCTCTTATGGCATCTGTGAGAAGCTGCTTCGGGTCTCCAAGGCCTGCAGGGGCAAGGGGGTGGAGTGGGAGTGATCCTTACACCTTCACACCGTTTGTCACAGCCCCCAGCCAGGGACACGTAGCCAGCTGAGTTGGGGCACCCTTGCTAGAGGGCTGCCCCTCAGGGCCGCCTCTTCCTGCAGAGCTGCTGTGTGACGCGTTCTGCCGCATGGTGGTTGTGGGGATCATGCTGTTTTCTGTGACGGCGTCTGTGCTGCTCGCCATCTTGTGCATCCACTACCACAAGAACGCCCCCAAGCCGCCCATCGCCTCAGCCGAGATGACCTTCCGTCGGCCCACCCAGGCCTTCCCCATCAGCTACTCCTCGTCTGGCGCCCGCCGGCCCTCACTTCGACTCTATGGAGAACCAGGTCTCTGTGGATGCCTTCAAGATCCCGGTGAGGTTCCACACTAGGGCCCCAGGGAGGCCCCGACCAAGGTTTCTCACCTCTGGCCACAGGGAGCAGGGGGTCAGGATTCGGTCTTCCAGGAATCCCACACCCGCAAGGGACTGTGGCACCTGGTCCCCTTGAGGAGACCCAGAACATTCCAGCAACCCCTGCTGGCAGCTCTTCAGGCTGTGAACACTCAGCACAGGGTGGAGAGGGTGGGTGCTCTGAGAGGGACCTTGGGGGAGCACACCCGAGCCTCTCCTGCTGGGAACTGCACAGAGGCCTCAGGGCCCTGAGATGGATGAAGATCTTGTTCCCTGAGGATGGAGACGTGCAGAGGTGACCACATTCCATCCTCACTTCTGAAAGCCATTTTCAAGCCGAGGGACGGGGGTAGAAGTGGAACCCCCATAGTAAGGCACTGGACCTAACGGCTGAGACTTGATGGCAGGCAGGGCCTCAGGAGAGAGTCCAGGTGGGTGAGGGACTACTGAGGGGGCATGGGGCAGCCGTGGTGGTGCCAGGCTGGAGGCTGTGGAACCTCGGGCTGCTGGGGAGCCAGCCGGAGTCCACTCTCCACAGTGGGCCTGACCCACATCACCTCTCCCCGGGGTGCTTACCTTGGTAAGGGTCCGATCCAGGAGCATCTCTTAGAGGTAGGGACCGCTGCAGCCGCTCGAGAATTTTTTTGCTCTTATCACTCAGCTGCCCACCCTGCTCCACCAAGAGCATCTCGGAGCTGGCTGAGAAGTGCCCAAGATAAGTGAGTGCCCGTGCATGGACATGTTTCAACCTTGCCCCTCACTATCCCCAGCTGAGAGCCCAGCCAGAACCCACCCCCACCCCCACCACCTACCCATCGATCACCAGCTGGGGTTGTTAGATTTTCTCTAACAACTTGGTTAGATTAGATTAGACTAATCCAACAACTTGGTTGGATTAGTTTTCTCTAACATAAAATAGGGGCAGGGGAGTGATTATTTATTCCTTTGTTTTGGACACAACTGGCAGGGCTTACCCTGACTCTGTACTCCTGGCTGCGCTCAGGGGACCATATGGGGTGTTGGGTGTTAAACCTGACTCAGCCACACGCAAAGCAAACACCTTACCTGCTATACATCTCTTGTCTCATGGAGGGAATATTTTTTTTCCCAAATTTTATTACACCATTTTAGACATACAATTGCAAGATGCTTATGTAGCGTTTTGGATCTACAGTGTTCCAGCACCCATCCCTCCACCCAAACCCATCTCCCATCACCAATGTCCCCACCTCCCTCCCCCTCCCACACCTCAACTACTTGGCGGGTTCTGTATGTCTTCTCTCTCCTCTCTATCTCTCCCTCCCACCAAACTTTCCTGCACATCGTAGAATACAGTGCATTAAAGGACATTACTGTTTCCACTATTGTGATGGACCACGCGGCCGCAAGCCGACCTGGGCTCAAACTGGTTTTGCTCTGTTAATCTGGTCGTGAGGTAGTATCCCAGTGTCTGGACAGTGAAGGTGGCAGCTATTGTGGTGGACGAGTCTCATCCGGCTGCTTCCGGGACCCCCAGAGGTGATGGGCCCACTCCCAAAACCCATCTGTCCTCCTGGGAGCCCCATGGTCACCTTAGCCTGGGGAAAGCGGAGTTCCAGCTCCCCCAGCTGCATCCAAGGCCCCGCATGCTATGGCTGGTCGCCCCAGGTCAGCTCCTGGCAGGGCCACCAGGCTCCACAAAATGGAGGGGGAATGGCCGACCCCTGACTATGGAGGGAATATTTTTAACATCACTATTTAATTTTTTTCTTAGAATTTCTTCATTCTGGATTCAATTTCTTTTTTTATAAATTAAAACCTACCACCTTCTTTACATACCCTTCATCTCCCTCCTCTCCAGGTAACCTTAGTTCTATTGTTAATGTTTATGATTTATTGTTTGTTTCTTTAGGTCGGCCTTATATTGTACTCATGGGCAAGTAGTCATCCAGTACTTGTCTTTTTTCCTTTTCACCTATTTCACTTCTCATAATACTTTGAACCCCCCTTTATTTTGCTGCAAATGGCAACATTTCATCTTATTTTTTTAGAGAGCTGAATAGTATTTCATTATATAAATGTGCTGCAGCTTTATCCAATGATCCATCCACAGAAATTTATTTTAGCTATTATAAGTAACGCTGCAACAAACATTGGGGAGGAGATAGCTTTTCGTGTTTAGACTTTCAGATTATTCCTTTTTTATAAAGAAAACCTTTGGGGGCTGGAGAGATAGTATATAGCAGGTGCTTTCCTTGAACATGGCCAACTGGGTTCGATCCCCGGCACCCTATATGGTTCCGCAGCCCACCAGGAGTGATCCCTAAACTCAGAATCAGGAATAAATCCGAAGCATTTCAGAGTTTCCCAACCCCTGACCCCCCACCACATTAAAAAAAAAATCTTTTAATTGAGGATTTATAACTCTTAGTTATTTATTTCATGCATACGTCATTCCAGCCACGTCCATCACCGAGAGATCCTCCACCAGTGTCCCTAGGGCCCTGCCAGTTACCCTCCAAGCAAGCTCAGTTCTGTAGACAAAATCTTCAGTTTCAATGTCTCTAATCATTTGTCGTTCCTTTGTGTATTTTTATCTTATGTATGGGAGATATTTTTTAATAGTTAAAAATTAAAATGTCTAAAAAATTAAAATGTAAGTGTGTATGAGGTGGTGACATATACAATATACTCACATACAGATGAATAGGACTGAACTATTGAAAGTCCATAAAATTGCAAACCAATGATAGTTGATAAAATAGTTTTCAAAACTGCATCTTTGTATAGGTATATAAATTTTAAATATTAATATTATGAATAATTCTTGGCTAATACATTTTAAAATTTACCTGACATAGATAAGTCCTACAATTTAGTAAGTGTGAAGAAAACTAGGAAAAATATAAAAGGAAATATAAATGGGTCTATAAAAGTATAAATATATATTTTATCCTCAGAAAGGGAATATTGTCTTTGTGTTAGAAAAATATATTAATATGACTTAAACATTTGTATTAATAAGTAAAAGATTCAGCTATGTATGTATAAACAATCATAAAGGAAGATGACCCGTGGTGAATACAATTAAAAAAGACAATTAGAACTCACTATTGAACATACACGGAGACTTACATCATAAGCTGTTTATACACACATAGCTGAAGTGCTGCCAGAATCAGTTGTAGCATTGGGGATCACAGACTGCAGAGCTGTCAGGTTCACATAACAGAGATGCCAGGATCAAGGTTGGCATATATGGATTGAACCCAGGAATTCAAACTCACGACCACATGCTTGCAAGGCTCTACACCACTGCAGTATACCTCTGAGCCCTAAACTTTGTTATTTGGAATTGGTTTAGATTTATAGAAAAAATCGAGCAGATGATAGATTTTTGTGTGTTTTTAGAAGAAATCACGGCCCAGGTATGCTGATCCAGAGACAGACATGAGGCAGAGCTGCTACTGACTCTCACTGTGCCCAGCCGCTCATGAGGTGCCCAGGAGGGATGGCAGGTTCTAGCCCTGGCCCGCCACCCCAGCAGAGCCTCACAACAAGCCAGACGACCCCCACTCCATGAGGACCTCTGTTTTCCACATCTGGACTTCTTCCTTGTCAGAACTCCACCCAGCAGACCAGCCTATCACAGCCCTATCACAGCCCGGCTCGCGCGCCACTTGTGGCTGCACAGTTCATCAATAAATGCTGGATTTTGAGATGACTACAAGAGTATGCTCCCCACACAGCAGAGCCTGGCAAGCTACCCGTGTCGTATTTGATATGCCAGATACCAGTAACAATTATAGACCTCATTCCCATGATTTGATGGAATGGTTTGAGGCTCTTTATGTTCCTGGAGCAAGCAGGTTCCCTTGGGCTCTACTTGCATGAGACAGGTCATATGGAGATGTTACTGGTGCCCACTCGAGCAAATCGAAGATAAACGGGAAGACAGTGACAGTGAGGCAGAGCTGCTATCGGCTCTCCCTGTGCCCAGCCGATCACGAGGTGCTCAGGAGGGATGGCGGGTTCTAGCCCTGGCCCGCCACCCCACCAGAGCCTCACAAGAAGCCATAGGACTGTGCACTCCATGAGGGCCACCTTTTTCCACATCCCGACTCCCCTCTCGACAGAACTCCACGGAGCAGAAGAGCTGATCACAGCCCGGCTCATCAAGACCCACCCTGCAGCAGTCTTTTTCAAGTCTGGCCCAGGTATGCTGATCCAGAGACTCACAGACATGGGGCAGAGCTGCTACCATCTTTCCCTGTGCCCAGCCAATCACGAGGCGTCCAGGAGGGATGGTGGGTTCTAGCCTTGGCCCTTCACCCCAGCAGAGCCTACGCAAGAAGCCAGACAACCCCCACTCCATGAGGGCCACCATTTTACACATTCGGACTCCCCTCTTGTCAGAGCTCTATCCAGTAGAAGAAGAGCTGATCACAGCCCAGCTCAAGCAGCCGTGCAATTCATCAATAAATGCTGGAGATCAGAGGTGACTAAAAGAATATCCCACCCGCACAGCAGAGCCTGGAAAGCTACCCGTGTTGTATTTGATATACCAAATACCAGTAACAATTATAGGCCTCATTCCCATGACCTGATGGAATGGTTTGAGGCTCTTTATATTCATGGAACAAGCAGATGCCCTTGGGCTCTACTAGCATAAGACAAGACATATGGAGATGTTACTGGTGCCCACTCGAGCCAATCGATGATGAGCGGGAAGACAGTGATACAGTGATACAGACAGAGAAGATTATATAAAAGTCTCTAGAGGTGTAAAAAATAAGTAACATCTGATCAGACATAGAATATCCAATATAAATGAAGTGTGAATTCATTATTGAAAAATGTATAAAATCATTTAGGCAGATAGAAGCAAGCAAATCTTTCTTTTTTAAATTTTATTATACCACCATGAGATATATAATTACAAAACTGTTCATGATTAGGTTTCAGTCATAAAGTGTTCCATCCCTCCACCAGTGCACATTTCCCACCACCAGTGTCCCCAGATTCCCACCCCCTCCACCAACCTGCATATATATAGCAGGCACCTCTCCTCCTCTTCCTTTTCCTCCTCCTCCTCTTCCTCCTCCTCCTTTTCTTCCTCCTCCTCCTCTTCTTTTTTCCTCTCTCTCTTTCTCTCTCCCTTCTCTTACACATTGTGGCTTGCAATACATAGATTTTGGGGTTATCATGTATATCCCTTTGCCTACATTCAATGCTCAGTTCTAGGCTGGTATTACCATATCCAACAATTATTAGCACACTGGTCCCTTCTCTGTCTTACCTAACCTCTGACTCCCACACACTTGCAGTAGATTCCACCCACTGACAAGTCCTCCTGATTTGTATTTTGGATATTAGTATCATACTTTTTCTTTCTTATATCCCACAAATGAATGCAGTCATTCTGCATCTGTCCTTTTCCCTCTGGCTAATTTAACTCAACATGATACTCTCCATGTCCATCCATTTATAGGCAAATTGCATAACTTCGTTTTTACTAACAGCTGAATAGTATTCCATTGTGTAGATGTACTAAGTTTCTTTATCCAGTCATCTATTCTCAGACATTCAGGTTGTTTCCATATTCTGGCTATTGTGAATAGTGCCAGTATGAACATAGAATGGTGTTTCTACTGTGTGTTTTTCCCAAGAGTGATATAGCTGGATCAAATGGGAGCTCAATTTCTCGTTTTTGGAGGAATGTCCATATTGTTTTCCAAAAAGGCTGAACCAGTTGCATTCCCACCAACAATGGATGAGAGTCCCTTTCTCCCCTCATCCACGACGGCACTGGTTGTTCTTGCCCTTTTGGATATGTGCCAGACTCTGTGGTCTGAGATGATATCTCATTGTAAACAAACCTTTCTTAAGCTAGTAAAAAGTAACAGCAAGCACCATAAGTGAGTGCAAGCACCATAAATGAGTGCCATACTCCAAGTGCTGAGAAGTTTACCTTGTCTTTAAAGAAGCTTCTTTAATGCTTCTCTCAAAACTGATTTCTTGGCTATTAGTGTATATCCTAATACCCTATAGTATCCCTGTCTCTGAAGCTCAATATCTTTCCTTCAAGTTTGAATGATAGTTTAGCTGGGTAGAGTATTCTTGGTGAGGTGTTCATGTTGTTGACTTTTGTAATCTACTCTTCCCTTCTATTCTGCTTTCTTGAGTCTCATTTGCTAGATCTACTATGGATCTTAAACAAAGCCCCTCTGTATACAATTTCCTTTCTTGGTCTTGGTGCTTTCAATTTTTCTTTGGGTTTTTTTTTCAATATTTTATCTGTCTTTGGCTTTTTTTTTTCTAATGACAGTTTTTTACTTGAGTCTATTTTTGCTGGGTCCCTTTGGGCCTCTTGGATGCAGTTTGCTTGTATTCTTCAACTTGGGGAAATTATTATCCATAATTGCTTTCACTTTTGGCTCTTCATCAAATCCATCTAGTTCAGGGACTCCAATGATTCTTATATTGTTCCTCATGAATGCATCCCTGGGCTCTCTGGTGTAGTGTTCATTCCTCTTCAGACTCCTTTCCATCTTCTATTGCTTACTACAAGTTTCCTCCATCCCATCTTGGAACTCCTTGCTCTTTTTCTTAGCCTCAGCTATTCTTTAGCTCAGATGTTCTGTTGAGGTTTTTATATCACAGTCTTGATTTCTGTCATTTCTAAAATTGTAATTTTCTCATGTGGGCTCTATTCTTTGTTGTACTCTGCTGAGTGTCTTCCTGTACCATTGTTTCTGTGAGCTCATTAAACATCCTCACCACAGTGTCACTCATCATTCTCTGAAGATTTACTCAGCTGGTTAGTGCTAGTTAGGCTGCTGTGTTATTGTTTACACTCACTGAACATGGTGGACCTCTAGGAGTCTTCCTTTGCATGTTCGCTATGCTCCAGCTGTACTGAGTGTGAGTCTCTGTCGTCAGCCCCTCTGGGAGTCCCTGAGGGATTAGAACAGGTACTACTCTTTTCCCTCCCTACCTGCCTTCACCCATTAGCAAGAAGTGTAACTGTGAGCAGTGTGGAGTTTGATGGGTAGAGCTGTACCCAGCTTCATATGCAGTTCAGTAAATGGAGTTGGACTTGTTGATACAGCAAAGTTCAGACATGGGTCCGGGCCTGAAGGGAGAGGAATCTGCCTCCAGTTCCAAAAAGGCCTTGAAGATGTCAGCCTGAAGATTAATCTCACCTGATGGGGTGGGGAGTAAGCAAAGCATCAGGAGGTGTCTGTTTTCACTTTCTTTGAATAGGTACCCAGAAGTGGGATTGATGGGGCATAGGGTAGCTCTAAGTTAGCCTCTTTCATGGATGGAGTTGGGCATGGGGAGGTGGAGCACCCAGCAGTTATCGGATCTTACTCTTGACTCTGTGTTTATGGATCACTACTGACGGGCTCAGAGACCAGACCATATGGGGTGCCAGGGATGGACGCGGGCAAGGCTGAACTGTCACTCCAGCCACTATCTTTTCTTGAGAGGGCTCCATACTGTTTCCAAAATGGTTGTATCAATGTCTATTCCCATCACAGTGCATGAGAGTTCCTTTTACTTTACACACTGCCCACCCCTTGGGTTAACTGATTTTTCAGTTCCCTTTTCATTTATTTTCACTCTGATTTTTGCTGCTTCCTTGCTTCTACTAACATTTATTGTGCTTTTTCCAGTTACTTGGCTATCAGGTTAAAATCTATATTTATGACTTTTCATTTCTTTATAATGGTCTGTATTATTAGCTTACTTTGTACCATTTTTGCTGCTTCCTATGGATTCTGATAACTTGTATTTTCATTTTCATTTGTCTCTGATTTCTTTTAAATTTTGACTTTAATTTCCCAATTGACCCTATGACTGTTGAGAAACATATTGTTTATTCTCCATATACTTGAGTTATTTTCTGTGTTTTAGATGCTATGCCTTGAGATCAGGAAAAACGCTTTGTAAGATTTCAGTCTTCATAAATTTATTGATACTTGTTTTGTGTGCCAGCATATGGCCTTTCCTTGAAAAAAAGTAAATTCAGCTGTTTGGGGGTGAAATGCTCTATATAAATGTCTATTAAACCCATCTGTTCTAGTTTCCTCCTTTAAGACTTATTTCTTTATTTTTCTCTCCTTAGTTACTCTCTCTGTAATTGTAAGTGGGTGCTTCATTTCCTGTTTTTGTATTATTGTTGATATCATTCTTTCATTGTGTGAATAATTGCTTAGTATATTTCTGTGCCCTTTTGGTGCTTATATGTTTATAAGTATAATATTTCCTTATCATAGCTTTTTACTCCTTTACATTATAACCTTTTTACTTTTTTTGTTGGCCTTTTTTATTTTTTAATTTTTAAAAATTTTTTATTATACCACCGTGAGACATACAATTACAAAGGCGTTCATAATTGGTTCTTGGTAATACAGTATTCCAGTACTCATCCCTCCACCAGTGCCCCATTCCCACCACCAATGTATCCACACCCCCCTCCCGCCCACCTCCAGTCTGCCTCAAGAGCAGGTACCCCCGTTTCCTCTCTTTCTCTCCCTGTTTCTCTGTCTCTGCATCTCTCTCCCTCTTCTTTTACACATTGTGGCTAACCCTGCAGATATTTAGAGTTTACCATTTAAGTCTCTTTGTGTATATTCAATGGTGAGTTCTAGTCTGATATTACCATTTCCCACACTTAGTAAAACACTGGTATCTTTTTATATCCCATTAATGAATGCAGTCATTCTATATCTGTCCTTTTCCTTCTGACTAATTTCACACAGCGTGATACTCTCCATGTCCATCCATTTATAGGTAAATTTCATAATTTCGTCTTTTATGACAGCCGCATAGTATTCCATAGTGTAGATGTACCACAGTTTCTTTAGCCAGTTATCTATTCTTGGGCATTTAGGTTGTTTCCAGATGCTAGCTATCGTGAATAGCGCAGCGATGAATAACGAAGTACAGATAATGTTTCTGCTATGTGTTTTGGGGTCTCTAGGTTATATTTCAGAAGTGGTATTGCTGGATCAAATAGGAGCTCAATATCTAGTTTACGGAGGAATATCCATATTGTTTTCCAAAAGGTCTGGACCAACCGGCACTCCCACCAACAGTGGATGAAAGTCCCTTTTTCCCTGTATCCACGCCAGTACCGGTTGTTCTTGCTGTTTTGGATGTGTGCCAGTCTCTGTGGTGTGAGATGGTACTGCATTGTTGTTTTGATTTGCATCTCCCTGATGATTAATGATGAAGAGCACTTTTTCATATTGGCCATTCGAACTTCTTCTTTTTTGGAAGTTTCTGTTCATTACTTCTCCAAACTTTTTGATGGGATTGGCTGTTTTTTTCTTGTGAAGTGCTACCAGTGCCTGATATATCCTGAATATTAAACCCTTGCCAATCCTGTTCAGGATGACTCATGTAAACAGCCTGTAGATGACGGACAACAGGCAGATGGGGCGATAGTTGCCAATGTCAAGAATGCCTCCTTTCTTGAACAGTGGAACTGTCCTGCTGGTTTTCCATTGGGAGGGCACCTTGCATTCGGACAGGTAGTGTGTGAAGAGCCGAGCTAGTGTGTTGATGAGTACTGACGGCAGATTCTTCAGGTGTTTGGGTCTAACTTTGTCTGGGCGTGGTGCTGTTCCCTTCTTTACCAATGAAATGGCATGTCAGATTTCAGAAGGAAGAATGTTGGGAACGACATATCCATCCTGTGTAATTTGGTATGTGGGCAGGTGGACGAGGCTATCAAAGAGATCTGAGTAGAAGTCATGGATAATCTTCTCCATTGCCTTTCTGGAAGATGTGATAGATCCATCAGGACGTCGGAGGGCAGTCATCTTGGTCTTATAGTTGGCGAAGGACAGGCAGGCGGTGCAAATACTTTTCCCGGCTTCTGCTGCGTCTTCCAGTATTTCTGCTCTTCTCTCTTGAGGTCTTCCTTTATCACTTCTCTGCTCTGATTTGCAAGCTTGGACGTTAGCATTTGGTCACCTGAGGCTCGCGCCTTGCCACATTGGCGAATGAGCTCAAGAGTTTCTGAGGACAGGCGTCCTTTTGTGTCTTTCTCTCTCTTGGCATTCTTTGCACAATCATGGAGGTGCTGAACCAGTCGGTTGTATTCTTCATCGATGTCGTCAATGATGATAACTTCTCATGTTGCCGCAATGGTGCCAAAGAGTTCCCAGTTGGTGGTTGTTCTGGGAGTTCTCCTCTTAAACTTTGTAGCCTTTTCTCCCCCATTGCGTGAAGTAGAATTTTGCACGAAGGAGACGGCGGTCTAATCTTGTTTGGAATTTTGGGAAGACAGCGACATCGGTCAGGCAAAACCTTCGATGAAGATGATGTGGTCAATTTCATTGTGGAACTGTCCACCAGGAGATTCCCATGTCCAACGTTTTGCTTCAGCCTTCTGGAACTGTGAGTTCCCATGAACACTAGATGAAGGATAACCATTGGCAGAACACTAGATGAAGGACAACCATGTGAGCAAGCTGGCTTCCGGAAAGGATTCAGCACAATCAACCATATCAACACGGTAACCAAGCTCATTGAGGTTTGTAGGGGAGTTCAAGATGCCGCTCTGTCTCATGTTCATTGATTTAAAGAAAGCCTTTGAGTCTGTGGATACTGAAGCGGTCATCAAAGCCCTACCCAAACAGGGCGTTCAAACCCAATACATCAAGATCCTTTGTGAGCTCTATTACAGATTCACCACCAGGATCTCACCATTCTACAAGAAAGTGATCATTAATGTCAAAAGAGGGATTCGGGGCCGGAGCGATAGCCCAGCGGGTAGGGCGTTTGCCTTGCACGCGGCCGGCTCATGCCGGCCCGGGTTCCATCCCCGGCATCCCATATGGTCCCCCGAGCACCGCCAGGAGTGATTCCTGAGCGCAGAGCCAGGAGTAACCCCTGAGCATTGCCGGGTGTGACCCAAAAAAGCAAAAAAAAAAAAAAAAAAAAAAGAGGGATTCGGCAGGGTGATACCATTTCACCAAAACTCTTCAGCGCCACCCTCTAGAACATCATGTGACAATTTGAATGGGAAGGAATGGGAGTGAAGATAGATGGTCGGCAACTACACCACCTCCACTTCGCTGATGACATCGTTCTAATAACACCAAACATTAGCCAAGCAGCACAAATGCTGGCTGACTTCGACCGAGAATGTGGAAAGATAGGTCTACAGCTGAATCTCAACAAATCTATGTTTATGAGAAATGAACTAGTTCCAGAGGCCCCATTCACTCTCAATGTAACAGACATCTCTGAATGCAGCAATTATGTGTACCTAGGTCGAGAAATCAACATGATGAATGACCTAAAACCTGAGCTGCACAGGAGGAAAAGAGCAGCATGGACTGCCTTCAAAAACATCGAAGAAATAGCCAAAAGAACAAAGAACCTCCGTCTCCGTCTCCGGGCACATCTCTTCTACTCCGCCATTCTCCCTGCTTAAACATATGCCTCAGAGACCTGGGCCCTATGAATTCAGGATGAGAATGTTATTCGGGTCTCCCAGAGAGGAATCGAAAGAGCTATGCTTGGAATATCATGCCTCACTCAAGTGAGAGAAGGAATCCGGAGTTCTAACCTCCTTCGCTATTCCAGAATCAGGGACACAGTCTCGTTTGCCAAAGTGTTGAAAATCATATGGGCTGGACATGTAATGCGATTTGGAGATGACTGCTGGACTAGAGCCATTACTGACTGGATTCCACGGGATGTCAAAAGATCCCTTTGGCCACCCATCTACAAGATGGTCAGATTTCTTTGTCAAGACCCTGAAGGAACGGTTTGAGGCTCTTCATATTCCTGAAGCAACCAGATGTCATTGGGCTACACTGGCACGAGATAGGCTCAAATGGAAATGTTACTGGTGCCTGCTTGAGCAAATGGATAAATAACGGATTCAAGTGATCAAGTGATTAAACCCTTGTCAGATGGGTATTGGGTGAATATTCTTTCCCACTCTGTGGATTGTCTTTGTATCTTGGTCACCATTTCTTTTGAGTGCAGAAGTTTTTCAATTTTATATAATCCCATTTGCTTATCTTTGCTTCCATTTGCTTGGTCAGTGGTGTTTCATCTTTGAAGATGCTTTTAGTTTCGATATCGTAGAGCGTTTTTCCTATGTTTTCTTCTATGTACCTTATAGATTCATGTCTGATGTTGAGATCTAGAATCCATTTTTATCTGACTTTTGTGCATGGCGTTAGAAGGAGGTCTAAGTTCATTTTTTTACAAGTAGCTGCCCAGTTTTCCAAGCACCATTTGTTGAAGAGGCTTTCTTTGCTCCACTTAATATCTTTTGCTCCTTTATCGAAGATTAAGTGGTTGTATATTTGAGAGTGTGTTTCAGGACATTAAGTCCTATTAGCCTTTTTACTTTTAAGCTTTTCATTTATTATAAAGTTGACATTAATAATATCAACCCTTATCTCTTAGTACCTTTTTTAACCTGGAATTCCTATGTTTTGTAACAGCAGAACCTGTCGGGAGCCGCTGGGGTCCCCAAAAATACCAGGAAGCGAGTTCCCTTCTACCTCCAACGCCAGCGGGAATGGATGAAAAATCAGGAATCCGCACAGTTTTAAAAGGCTTTACTATCAAAGGTTCTGATATACAATCCAAGAACAGGAAAAACTTGGGACTCTGCATTCCCAGCTGGGCCCCGGTCACTTGTAAGGCCCAGAAGGCAGCCACCACGTGTTAAAGCCCAACAGAGAACAGAGAGGATAGAGAGAGGAAAACGCCAAGGGAAGCCAAAATGGCAAAAAGGCCTCTTATTCTAACTTCTTTTATAGAGGGAAACCTGCCAAAATCTTCCAGCCCAGCCCATCATGGGTTGGGCTAATCTAGAGATGTAGCCAGGTAAATGACCCTTTTGAAATGTAGATCTTTAAGTGAGTCTTTGGCTCAAGCTTCACAAAAGCCAGAGCTGATTTCCAGAGGCAAAATCTCCCTAGCAGAGAGAGGAGGGGCTGCATCTCTGAACCAGAAAGCAGTTCAGAATGTAATTTGTAGGAAGTGGCATTAATACTTTTTTACTATGAATATATAGCTAGCAGATCCCAGACTCTGGATCCCACTAAGGTCCAAAATCCATCAGAATAATTCACTTTGGCATTACCTTTAGAGTCAGAGACATGTTAGTTTGCCCAGAAGCACACTGGCATGTCTCTGAACTCGGAGAATTGATTACATTATGGTTGAGCCAACATGGTCAAGTACTCTTGGGATATCTACATGTATGTCCCACACAGGGACCCATGGAAACAGAATATTGATCTGGGGCAAGCGAGATTCATGATAAAAATATTTATGCCGTATAAAATTATGAAATCAGTCCAATTCTGCCCCGACTCCCATTGTGTCTGCTCTGGAGATTCCCCAAAGACTGGGACAAGCTCTCCACATAAGCTAAGTGTAGCTGGAGGCAAGGATCAGTAGGGCTTGTCATCCAACAGAAACCTATTTTTTTATTTTTTTATTTTTTTCATAAGATGTTCATATTTATTTGAGTTTCGGTCATACAGTGTTCCAGCACCCACCCTCCACCAGTGCCCATTTCCCACCACCAATGTCCCTGAATCCCTCCCCCTCTCCCCTAGCCTGCCTCTATGGCACTCTCTTTATTTCTTTCTCTTTCTTGCTATCTCTCTCTCTTTTTCCTTCCCTTCCACGCTGTGGATTACAATACATACATTAAAATGATGTCATGTGTATCTTTTTCCAGCCCCAATTTTTTTTAGATTTATTTTTTTTTTTTTTAAGTATTTTATTATACCACCGTGAGATATACAAATAAAAAGATATACAATTAAAAAAGTTCATGTTTGGGTTTTGGTCATACAGTGAGAAACCTATTTTTTAAAGTCATCATTTCCTTGTAGGATTGTTGTCTAGTCTTTTACTTAGAGCGTCTATTTGTTTTAGACTCCAATACGTATTTTCTCTGGGTAGCAAAAAATTGGATTTTTCTTTAATTTAATTATCTATTTATGCCTTTTAATTAGAAAATGTAGACCATTGACATTAAGGTAATTATTGAAAGTTAAGTATGTATTACCATCTTAATTGTTTTAGGGTGCTCCCTTGATTTGTCACTCTTTATTTTGGTTTCGTTTATACTTTAAAATCATCCTTTTGTGTTTGAGCTCCTCCATTAGTTTCTTAACTTTTTCTCATGTACATTTGGGGGATTAGAGCCTGTCACTGTGATGTCTGTTGCTTTATATACTTTCTTTACTTAGGTGGGAGGTGTGGTGCCTACACAGGTATAAGCCAGAGCAGTGAGGAGCAGTGGGTTAGTACCAGGAGACTGCTGGGACCTAAGAAGAGGCGGGCAGGATCTACAGTCATTCTCTTCTCTCGGTCGATTCCACAGTCCCCACTTTCCCAGCTGCTCCACTTTATCGTTTATCCACTTGCCCCCATCCACTCCCAGATCTTTTTTTAGGAGTGTGGAGCTGAAGAGCAAAGGGAAACCCTGGTTTGGACTGCCGTCAGGGGCAGTCTCTCCCGTAGTCACAGGCAGGTGCATGGAGAGGGAAGCTCATTCTACAGGTGAGCTCCTGGTGAATCTCCCTATGAAGACACTGTTCTTACCTCTCTGGCCCCCTTTCAGCACCTGTATTTCCTCCCTTTTGTCACTGGGTTTGCACGCATGGAAAGACAGAGTCTGGTGCCTTTACTTGTCTGCCATCACTCCCAACTCCTGCATCTCCAGAGTGATGGTCAGCTTTGCCCACAGGAGCTGCTCAAGGGAGGCTGCTCATTCGCAGGCACCCCTCTTCCTTCTCTCTCACCCTCAGTGTTCTTCTCCCCCTTACTTCTTACTCCCGATGTAGGAGGATCCAAAGTGGGAATTCCCCGGAAAAACTTAATCCTTGGAAAAACACTGGGAGAAGGTGAATTCGGGAAAGTGGTCCAGGCAACGGCCTTCCGGCTGAAAGGCAAAGCGGGCTACACCACAGTGGCCGTGAAGATGCTGAAAGGTACCTTTGGGGATGTACCTCAGGGTCCCTGTCGTGACAGCAGGTGCCCCAGGGGGTGGGCGAGCCCTCTCAGTCCCCTCCCAAAGTGTTGGTGGCCAGCCTGAAGTCCCCTCTTATTCTTTCTTTCTTTCTTTCTTTCTTTCTTTCTTTCTTTCTTTCTTTCTTTCTTTCTTTCTTTCTTTCTTTCTTTCTTTCTCTCTCTTTCTTTCTTTCTTTCCTTCCTTCCTTCTTCCTTTCTTTCTTTCTTTCTTTCTTTCCTTCCTTCCTTCCTTCCTTCCTTTCTTTCTTTCTTTCTTTCTTTCTTTCTTTTTCTTTCTTTTTTTTGCTTTTGGGTCAGTCACACTTGGTGATGCTCAGGGGTTACTCCTGGCTCTTTGCTCAGGAATTATTCCTGGCAGTTCTCAGGCAACCTGGGATCAAACCTGGGTTGGCCGCATGCAAGGCTAACGCCCTACCTGCTGTGCTATCACTCCTGCCCCTGAGGGGGAGAATTCTTGGGGACCATTCTCCCCAGGGTGAATGTCATGGACTGGGTGGTCCCTAGATAAACAGGGTCAGGAATTTACTCCCTTGGAAGGTTCTAGAATGGGGCAGCCTCTGCACCAAGGATGGGTAAAGATAGAAGGTTTTCAGAAATGTGGAGCTCTTTGGGTTTCAGCCGACAGGTTTCCCCACTCCAGTCTGGCTTGTTCTTTCCTCCTGAGCAGCTTCTGCTGGGGACCTAGTTGGAGACACTCCCCTGCACAAGGCGGACCCCACCCTGCCCAATCCCCAGTGGTCTTCAGGGAACTTGCCACATGCTGTGGAGCTGTTGCACCTCTACAGGTTCATTCTGTAGCTGTCTCCTCGCACCAGGGTTTGGTCCTGAGGAGGCCACATATGCAGGGCGATTCTGTGCAGTCTTGGCAGGTGACCAACTTCGCAGGGCCTGTGCTTGGGGCCCAAGGGCCAAGGCCCCAGTGACTGCACTGAAGGCCAGTGAGCCAGGATGCACAGGTTCAAGTGTAGCAGTTAAGGGCAAGGTTGCTCTGGATGCTTCCCCCAGGTTCAAACGGGTCTCTCAGGCCCGTGATACCACATGACCCTGGCCCCTGTCACCTGTGTATAAGCTGTGAGGTTCTGGTCCTTCCAGCTCCCAGCTGTCGTTGTATTTATGAGCATGTCTGTGGCCAGGGGAGATGATGTGGCACAGCCGGGCATATGTGTGGGACGGCTGACCCAGGGGCGGCCGGGCAGCAGCTCCATAATTGGCCCCTGGTCAGAACCATGGTGCCACCTGCACAGAACATTGGGCATTTCTTTCCTGTGATGTCCACCAGGTCTTTCCTCTCCAGAGCTTTACCCCCTGCATTGTGGGGGTGCATGGTCCTCAGGGGAGCCCCTGACCTTCCCAGGAGGATTCAGGAGGCGCGGGTGTTCGCACAGTCCTGAAGGAAGGAATGGCAGGGAAGAAATGCCACTGAACACTCCCAGGAAAATCCTACCCATGTGAATAGTTGCTCCTGGGACTTTCGTTCCCCAAAGGCAACTGAGGCCACGATTGAGCCCCCACAGACACGGGGAGAAGGCCTGAACAGTGGAGAGGGGTAGGGGTTGTCCTCTGATCCTTTTCCAAAGCTGGGTCTAGGCATCTGTGAAAGAGGTCTCAAGGTCTGCGCGATGGCCCTGTTGTGGTTTTGGTAACCCCACATCACCCCTGAAGGTACTTCAGGAAAGGAAACACCATCTCCATGATGCTCTCTCCCTGCATTTCAGAGAACGCTTCCCCGAGCGAGGCTGCGGGACCTGCTGTCAGAGTTCAACCTCCTGAAGCAGGTCAACCACCCCCAAGTCATCAAGCTCTATGGAGCCTGCAGCCAGGATGGTGAGACCAGTAGAAACAAGGAGCCGCTGGGCACTGGCTGGGAGTCGGGCAGGGCTCTGGACCACCATTTCTCCTTCTGCCCATGCCCCTCCTCTTCTCCAGCCTTGTTTTCCATCCTCCCAGAAGTTGAACTCTCACTCTGGGCTAGAACTTGCATCCTACTGAATGGGGGGACCAGGGGGTGGCAGGGGGTGGGGGGGAAGAAGAGGAGACAGCTGTAGGGATCCTTTCTACACAGTGTTCCCTGAGCCTATCAGGGCTTCTTTGCACCCAGTTGTCAGCTCCCACTCCAGGCAGAAAGTCTCCAGGGCCCCAGAAATAGACTGGGTGTGCCAAGGCATTCAGCTGACCCCAGTCCCGACCTGCAAGGCCAAGACATTGCCATTATTATGTGAGGACTCAGCCTAGTCTGGTGACTTTCCAAACCCACTGCTCCTCTATGTGTCTGTGTGTGACTGAGATACCAGGAGGACATGGAAGGGACAACAGGGATGATGGATGGCACCCACAGGACTCGAGACTGTACCTAGGGCAGAATACAGCAGGGAACAGGCAGCTGTGTGCAGAGCCAGGCACTCTGCCTGCGGCTGGACTCCGGGCAGCAAGTCATGATGGGAGCCAGGGCGAGCGTGCGGGGTCATGCCTCGCACACACCTGATACCTGGTACCGCTTGGTCTCCTGAGCATTTCTGGGTGTAGACCTAGAAGTTGCCCAGCAATCCTGGCTTTGGCCCTGGTGGTCTCCATCTTGCTCCAAGGGCCAAGTAGCACCACATCCTTGGACTTTGAACCACATTGAACCACGACCCAGTTGGTCAAGTATTGCTGAAAGTGACCCCCGGCCTACTTGAGAGTCCCCCCAAAATGAGGCACGATATTCTAGCAGCCAGAGGTGCCTCCCAGAGCGGTCCTGAAGGCTGAGGTTGCTTATCTTAGACACCCCCAGGAAAGAGTCGTGCACAGCTGCCCCACTAGGTCGTTTTGCAGCTGGGCAGTGCAGGGAAGCAGGCTGTCTGTCTGCACGATTGCCAGTAGGATGCAGACCCCACCTGGGCCTCTGTCTGTGCCAAGGAGCCAGCCTGATCTCTGGGCCCTGTCTCCCACCCCACAGGGCCGCTCCTCCTCATTGTGGAGTACGCTAAGTGCGGCTCCCTGCGAGGTTTCCTGCGAGAGAGCCGCAAGGCCGGCCCAGGCTATGTGGGCAGCAGCAGCAGCGGGGGCAGCCGGGGCAGCCGCAACTCCAGCTACCTGGACAATCCGGACGAGCGGGCCCTGACCATGGGTGACCTCATCTCTTTCGCCTGGCAGATCTCTCGGGGCATGCAGTACCTGGCCGAGATGAAGGTGAGCAGAGTCCCAGCCCAGCCCTATTCCTCAGTCATATCCCCCCGCCACACCCCTGCCACCTGCCATGAAGTCCCAGGTTCGTGGGCTCCTGACACGGTCTACCTCACAGCTCGTTCATCGGGACCTGGCTGCCAGAAATGTCCTGGTCGCTGAGGGAGGAAGATGAAGATTTCGGATTTCGGCCTGTCTCGAGACGTTTATGAAGAGGATTCCTATGTCAAGAGGAGCAAGGTACCAGGTCTGGGGTGTGCTGGCCCAGAGATTCTCAGTGGGGTGGAGGGGAGTGGACTTGGCAATAAGCAGGGATCCTACAGGACCCTTAGGACTGCTGGAGAAGATAAAGCAAATTGCTAGGATCTAAACTACTTAAACACTCATCCCAAAAGTCTTCCTCAGTCTAGACCCACAGAGACACCCCCCCACCCACCCCCACTCTGGATCAGGACTCAGACCGTGTCCCCCCTAAATGCCACATCCCCCTTTCCGGGAACCCTGGAGCTTCTCTGGCTTTGAATCCACATCCCTTCTGAAGGTCATCCCTTGGGAATGGAAGTTCTCCTCTCTGCAGTTGGTCCCTCTTACTTCTACCGAAGGAAAGGTCACTGCTCCCTCTCTGTGTGATGTAAGCTTTTGCTTAAAGCCGAGTAGAGAAATAACCTGAGCTTGGCAGGCATTCTCTATTAAAAGGGATGAACCACTTTTCCCTGGAGGGTTCCCTGGAAGAGTATAGAAAGCACAGGAGAGCCTTTTTAGATGGGGTGCAGACAGGGGTCCTCGGAAACTCTCCAGGTCTCTGAAGTGGGGTGGGGCCCCAGATCTGGGAAGCACTGCTTCCCTGGTGTGGGGTTGACTCTCTTAGTTCAGTTGCTTACTCGGCCCTGTCCTGCAGAGCACCTCACAGAGCAGGCAGGCCAGCCCATGAGGTGTTTACTGCCTGGGTTTAGAGCAGACCAGCTCAGAAGAGAAGAGAGAGTGCCATTATATCCACTTCAGGTTTGCTCGGGGCAGGGAGAAACGCTTCGCTTTGTGTGGCCACGGGCTGCTGGGACGATCTTTCATTTTTTTCCCAGGACTTCTGTGCTCATGGCACACCTGAGAATTGCTGAAAGAACACAAAGAGGGGTCATTCCCTGCCTGCGAAGGGGGTGGGGTGGGCAGAGCCTTCCCCTGGGTGCACCATTCCTACAAAAGACCGAGTCCAGTGTCCATAGGGAAGTGAAGCACAAATGCCAGAACCCAGGGCCTGCCCAGTGAGTGGAGGTTACAGGATCAGCCGTGTCCAAGTCACACTGCTCAGGTCACAGATGCTAAGCAGGGCTTTCAAGAAAAAGGAGTTTCTGTGCAGATTGCGTTGAAAGCCAACATGCCCAATTTTTGAAATTTGACTTGTGCTGCCAAGCACAGACACCCCCACAGAGCAATGACACAGGTTGCCCCAAAGAGCCTACAGCATGTTGGTTTGACAGAAGTCCCCAAAATTGGAAATGAACATTGTGTCCCCCGAATTCATTCATCCTCAGAAACCAGCGGCCATCTTGCTGGATGGTGCGTGTGTGCCCCAGCGGTTGGGTAGCACATTCCAGGATGCTCCCCTGACCTGACAGTGTCTCAGTCCCTGGAGTTTCTTCTCTGTTGTCATGTGGCTTCCTGTAGATGTCCTGTCAGAACCAGGCCTGCTATCCCCCTGGACAGAGCATCTGGCCAGAGGAGGCCAGCCAGCCCCATTTTAGAGAATTAAGCAGCTCTTGAACAAGGCTGCAGTTCTGTAAACCACAGCACCCTGGGTGCCATCACTCAGCATCTCCCCAGACCCTCCACACCATACACACTCCCCATTCCCAGATTGTCAGAGTGACCTTCACAGCCTCCTTGCATTCCCTCTCTAGGGCCGGATTCCTGTTAAATGGATGGCGATTGAGTCCCTCTTCGATCATATCTACACCACCCAGAGTGATGTGTGAGTGTGGGCACTGCTGGTTTCTAGGGCAGAGGTTGTATGGTGGGGCAGCTTGGCTGGGGGCAGCGGTGCTCCATGTGTCCTTCTGGAGCATGCCAGCCATCCTCAGTGTCTTGCAAGCTGGAAGGGTGTAAGGTCGGCATTCAAGGATGGCAGGGACCAAGCAGGGCTCTGGAGGCCCAGTGGAGTTTATGAGCACAGTGAAGGGAGGCTTCAAACTCCCCTTCCCCCCCCCTTACCTCCTCTCCCCCTATTCCCTCCCCGTGCTGTCCCTTCCCTTTCCTCTCTGGGCTCTTGGGGGCACACTGGCCCCCTTCAGACCATCTCATCTGTGAGCAGGTTCCCCTTGCACTGGTCCCTCCCTACCCACTGTAAAGGGTGACATGGATTGAGCTCCAAACTGCTCAGAGATGGAAGACAAAATGAATAAGACTCAATCATTCCCAGGACACTAAAACAGACTTATTTTTAAGTGCAATCCACAGACATATATGTCTTGATCATGTGGGCTGTGAAAAGCAAACTCTGAAACTGTTTTCATCACCTGTTTTCTGGTTACCAGAGTTCATGGTAGGACAATTGAAAAATGCAGAGAAAAGCATAATGAAGAGACTAACAGATATCACTGGGGGCTGGTGAGATAGCACAGTGGGTAAAGCAACTATCTTGACCATGGCCCGTCCTAGTTGGATCTCAGCACAGCATATAGTGTCCCCAGCACTGCCAGAGTGACCCCTGGACACAGAGGGAGGGATAAATCCTGAGTATGTCTGCATATGGCCCAAATTCTCCTCTGCCAAAAGTTACTTGGTTCTAACCTGCCCTCCCTACTTCAAGTAACTACTATCAGCCCTCACACGCATGATCTACTGGTACTTTCAGTGACTTTCAGGTATAATTCTTTTTATTATTTTAAATGGATTCCTACAATAATACTAGTTTGTAATACGGTTTATTCTCATTTCTCTGCATTTTTTCCCCTCACAGCCAGGTATTTTTTCTAAGGCTGAGTTTTTATTTTCTTGGGAGGTTTTTCTTTGTGTGTGTGGCGGGGTGGGGGAGGGTTGGTTTGGGCACCACTCCCAGTGGTGCTCAGGGCTTACTCCTGGCTTTGCCATGCTCAGGCATTGAACCTGGATCAGCCTCATGCAAGGCAAGCACCTTACCAGCTTCCTATATCTCTCTGGAGATTTTATGAATGATTCCAAGCACACAGGAAAAGTGAGGGAGTTATACAAGGAGTCTTGCGCCCCAGGCCCAAGGTCCCCAGGCATTTTGCTGTACTTAGCTATTCCATCTGAGGCTTCCACACCTCACCTTGGCACCAGCCTCTCGTAATTGTGGCACTTGAGCTCAGGGCTCTACTCCAGGGCCTTTAGCTTCACAATGGTGGTGGCAGGCAGGCCGGATGCTGACACCTCCTCCATTCCATATTGCTTAGCTGTCAGGGAGACCCTGGGGCTCCTTGGTGATGGGGCCCATGGGGTCAGCTGCTGTTGGCAGCACAGATATCAGAGCTGTGGGTGGGCACCAAAGCCCAGGCACAGCCACTCACTGGTGCTCTTTTCTTTTTCTTTTTTGGGTCACATCCGGTGATGCTCAAGGGTTATTTCCTGGCTCTTTGCTCAGGAATTACTCCGGCGGTGCTAGGGGACCATATGGGATGCCGGGATCAAACCTAGGTTGGCCGTGTGCAAGGTAAACACCCTCCCCACTGTGCTATCACTCCGGCCCCTCACTGGTGCTCTTTTCTCCCACAGGTGGTCCTTCGGGGTTTTACTGTGGGAGATTGTGACCCTGGGGGCAACCCCGTACCCTGGGATCCCTCCAGAGCGGCTCTTCAACCTTCTGAAGACAGGCTACAGGATGGAACGGCCCGACAACTGCAGTGAGGAGATGTGAGCAAACTAGGCCTCAGGGACATAGGAGAGCTGGGTGCAGCAAGGGTGGTGGTCCCCGCTCATGTCCTCCCTGCACCACACGGCCCTGGCCATCAGTGCAGAAGGAGCCTGGGGGTGGGTTAGGAGTAAGGCAGAAGTCAGAAGATACTGGGAATCCCACCTGGGGTGGGAGGGCTCTGCTCCCTTAGGAGGACAGGGTCAAAAGGGGACTGGGTCCAGAGTCCAGGGAAAGGGATAATAAGGTGAAAGAGGCGACCAGAGAGATAGTACAACAGGGAATCCACTTGCCTTATGACCAGGTTTGATCCCTGGTAATAGACATTACCCCCTGGGCCTGCCAGAAGTGATGCTGAGCCATCAGGAGCAAGCCCCACGCACCACCGGATATGGCACCACAAACAATAAAAACAAAAAAAAATGAAAGTGGCTTCATATTAAGGAAGCAGCTAGTGTCCACAGTGAGCTGTTCCCTTAAGGCTCTTGAGGGAAAGGGCAGGTCTTTCAGGATGGCCACAGATTGGGGAGTGCAAAGGCACGGAACTAAGGGAGCCCTGACTTCAGTCCCAGAGCAGCTGTTTTCATGCCAGCAGTTCTCAGGAGGGTGGAGAATGCAGGGAGAAAGACGCCAGTGCAGGTGGACGTACACTGTTCTATTCATTTCACTCTAGCTGCGGTGCTCCTGCTTCCTATTCATTTCACTCTAGCTGCGGTGCTCCTGCTTCCAGCCTAGTTCAGAACACCCCCAGAGAGGGGCATGGGTGAGCAGCCCACCAGCCCAGTATGTACCTACACTGCAGCCATGCCAGGGGCTGGGAGCTGAGGAAGGTGTCAGACAAGCATGATGGGCAGAAGTGCATTTGCCTCCACGCCCAATTTATCTTCCACCAGGCCTTAAAGCACCTGCATTTCCTGTTCAGATGCCAGTGTGGGCACAGTGTTCTAGGGGCTGCTCCCTAGAGTCTCTGAAAGAGAAGTGAGAATAAGTGTCTCAAAAGAAGAATGCATACAGCCAGCTGGAACACAGCCCCAGGTGCCCTGGCCCCAAGTGAACCCTTAGACCGTGACCCCACTCAGAGAAGGATGTCAGTCCCAGAGTAGCGTTGGGATTTGGGAACAGGCACCCTTGTGGTGCTGGGCACAGCACTGGTATGGAGATGATACAAATGGGTGGTCCCTGCTGGGTCGTTATTCCCCTCTATGCTTCTCCCCAGGTACGGTCTGATGTTGCAGTGTTGGAAGCAGGAACCAGACAAGAGGCCCGTGTTTGCTGACATTAGCAAAGACCTGGAGAAGATGATGGTGAAGAGCAGAGTGAGTACCCGGAGCCCTGCCCAGGGCTGCTCACCCACGAGCTGTTGAACCTGATGCAAGGAAATTCCCATCTTTTCTCAAGCCTGAGGAGTCCCCAGATCCACTGAGGCAAAGCAAGGCTGTGTAGGGGGAGATGGGCCTACGGTCTTCCTGGGTATTGAATCTGTTCCCTAGTGTTTCCAAGTAATTAGGGTTCTCAGCTTGACATTAGAAAGGACTTACCACAGACAGGTGTAGGAAGAAAATAGTGCAACGCCAACCACAAGCACATTGTCAGTCATGGAACAAAAGAAAGCAGAGTAGAGGGGGTGTCCTGAATTCACACGCCATGAGGAGCCCAATGGGGTAAAGAAAAGGAAGTGGGGGCGGAGCGATAGCCCAGCGGGTAGGGCGTTTGCCTTGCACACGGCCGGCCCGTGCCGGCCCGGGTTCGATCCCGGCATCCCATATGGTCCCTGAGCAACGCCAGGAGTCATTCCTGAGTGCAGAGCCAGGAGTAACCCCTGAGCATCGCCGGGTGTGACCCAAAAAAAAAAAAAAAAAAAAGAAAGAAAGAAAAGAAAAGGAAGTGGTGGGTTGTGTGGCCCATAGGAGCTGTCCCTGGGAAAAAAAAAAAAAAGAAAGAAAAGGCCCCTCACTGCAACCTGTTGGAATAGAAGCACCAGCTCCCCAGACCTTGGGAATTTTAAGGTATGCTGATATCATTTCCCAGATTTTAGTGTTAACAACTATTTAAATTTCA
Organism: Cryptotis parvus; assembly: GCA_021461705.1. NCBI lineage: Eukaryota > Metazoa > Chordata > Mammalia > Eulipotyphla > Soricidae > Cryptotis > Cryptotis parvus. Next base: position 13,432 of record JAJIBD010000891.1, on the reverse strand, counting down.
AAAAAAAAACAGCATGTGGGGTCAAAGTGATAGTACAGCAGTAGAGGGCTTGCCTTGCACACAGCAGACCTGGGTTCAGTCCCCAGCACTTCATATGGTTCCCCAAACCCTTCCAGAAGGGATCTCTTAGCACAGAACTAAGACTAAGCCATGAGTACAGCTAGGTGTGACAGACCCTCAAAAAAAGGCCAGACACAAAACCAGTAACAAAAATATTTATTTTCCTGACCCGAAAGAGCCCTTAATACGGCTGCAGTAAGAAAGGTAAAAAGCAGTAACCAATCATATCCTAGAATATACTACATTCCACAATGTGTAGGAAAGGTAGGCAGGAGGGACAGATAGAGAGAAAGAGAGAAAGGAGATACAGAACCTGCCATGGAGGTGAGCTGGGGAGGGTGAGGGAGGGAGGGCATTGGTGATGGGAGATGTGCACTGGTGGAGGGATAGGTGTTGAAACATCGCAGAACAAAAACTCAAGCATGGGCATCTTGTAATTCTATGTCTAAAGGTGGCATAACAAAATAATAATAATAATAATAAAAAGGCCAGACAGAACATGTCTAGAAGGCTGTTTTCAGCCCAGAGCCTCTCTGCTTACACCTCTGTGGGGAAATGAGAATGCCAACCAAGTTTCCACTGACATTATCATCAATGCTTCTTCCTGTACTCAGTCTCATATTGGGGAGACAAGTCAACAAGATGACCACAGAACCACAGCCCTTTTAGCACCTTTCCTTAGGGGTCATTTACACACATGCATACACACACACACACACACACACACACACACGTGCACATGCACTATGCATGGTCTGGATTACTTGAAATAAAACCCAGCATCACTGTAGCATTTGGGCAGATTTTCTGAATCCTATAAATGCTGAATGGCCAGGAACAAAATTAATGGCCAAATCCAGAGAGCCTTCCGAAACAGTGCTGAGAGTAGGCCACGAAACGCTGCGACTGCTCATGTTCACATGATTCTCCTAGGTGGTGAGATGCAGCTGCCTCTCAGGACTCATTGTGCTCGGGACAGAATGAGCAGCAGTGTTCTGTGCAAAACCCACATCCACGACCTCTGATCGCTCACTCCTGGCGTGCTCTTCTAGAACAGGGCTGCTGAAGGTTTTTTTCTGCACATAACCCCACTCAATCTGAAAAATCACACCCACCAGATGAACACTACAGGAAGCCCCTAGGAGTCTTTTTCTGGGGGGAAAGGGGCACACGCAGCAGTGCTCAGGGAGGACTCCTGGCTCTGTACTCAGGCATCATTCCTAGCAGGCTCAGGTCATAATGGGATGCCAGGAATCAAACCTGGGTCAGTCACATACAAGGCAGACGCTCTGTCCTCTTTACTATCATTCCAGCCTCGCACTAGCTACTGGTTTGAGGTTTACTTCCTCAGAAACCTTATCCTGTTGGATTATTGGGTGCATATTTCTTGGCAACCCCACATTTAAGTATAGAGCCCACAGTTCCAGATGCTAAGTTCCAGAGCTGTGGTTTTCTGCTGCAGCTGGTCTGTGGGCATGGCTCCTTATAAAAGAGCAAAAGTATCAGGCAGGTGGTGATGGCTCCTGATTCTCCCACGTGAGTCAGGTTTCCCTCGGGGTGAGTAAAACAGGTTGGTCCCCAGAACTGCAGAGAAAACTCTTAGACTGTAAAGTCGTACATTGCTCCCCCAAGGCAGTGATTTACAGAAGCAATAAGGGAAGTCTTGGAATGGGTCCATGTAAAATACAGTACAGTGGGTCCATGCAAAGTACAGGCTAAGTGTTGACTTTGGATAAGGGACACCAAGGGCTTGCATAGAGTGGGCCAGCACAGTGGGATCTGACCAGGGAAGCTGTGAGATGGAGGATCGAGGACATGTCCGTGGGTGACCCAGTCAGAGGGTGACCAGCTTTCTTTCTCTTTCAGGACTACTTGGACCTGGCTGCATCCACACCTTCTGATTCTCTGCTTTATGACGATGGACTCTCGGAGGAGGAGGAGACGCCCCTGGTGGACTGTAATAATGCTCCCTCCCTCGAACCCTCCCTTCCACGTGGATTGAAAACAAACTCTATGGTAGAATTTCACATGCATTTACTAGATTCTAGCCATGTTGTTCCTCTCTCTACACTCTCCTTACTCTCTGTAATGCTTCCTAAGAATGTTTCTGGTCTGAATGAAACCAAAGTCTGCTCTGAACCTTTCTATTTGTAAATGTCTGGCTTTGCATCCATTTACATGCAGGCATTTTTACAAGTGTGCGTTTTGTGTTTGTTTTTTAAAGGATGTGAAAATAAGTGTAATCACTACCCTGCTCAGCTGTTTAAGATGTAACAGAAGAAAGAGAGCAGGGCAGAACTCTCAGGGGATATTGAGAAAAATGATGAAGAAGCCATTGTTGGGGTGGGTTTCCAGTCATGGGCCTTTTAACTTAATTCTGGGGACAAACCTACGCAATCTTGGAGGTATTTAATATAGAAAGGGGGAACCAGCTGCACTTTGCCTACACAGAGGATATAGCCAGTGGACCGCTCACCAGATGCTATCTGGAGGGTCAGTGGCCCCTAGATGTCTCCCTTTTCCAGAGAGCCCATCCTTGGCCTCAGCCAGATGTTCACTGTCAGGGAGCACCCCACCCCACCTCCAAATCCTTGCAAATTTCTGTTTTCACATCCTTCTCATTATGGTGTCAGGATGGTTGTCAGTTTCAAAGTCAGTGCTATAAGCTATAAGCTGGAACAAGTGCTTTTTGAAAGAACATAGTTCATGGTGCTGTCAGTTCACAATGGACAGTAAAAACGGTTCTTGCCAAAACTCCTTCTTTTGTCTTCAATTAAATTCATGGAAAAAATTTATACCTGTTTCCTAACTGCCTTGGTGATTTGGAAATCTTGGAATTGCAAGCAGTTTTCAGCCGTGATATTTCCTTTTGCATGCCTCCTGAGTCACTATTCCTGGCTGGCTTTGGATCTAAGTACTGCACGCCATTTGTCTGTCCTGTTTGCGCTGTGGGGCTCCGCCTGTGTGCGCCCCCAATTGAGAAGATTCTCTCCGCCCAGTTAGGCTCAGACAGAAGATGAGTAGAATAGGCTTCTTTCTGTTAGAGAACTTTGTAGATTTTCTCCGCTGCAGTAAACCTCTTCATATAGCCCATGTGCTGAGCATTCTGCTGCCTTACCAAAAGTTGAAATGGGTCAACGAATATTTATCAGATTTGAGAGTTTGAAACTCATCAGATAAGTCAAACCTAGTTGTTTCTGCTGAGTTACAGTTACACATGCTTGTTCCCCTAAATCTAACAGTTGATTCGGAAACCTGGGGCCTGAAACCATTTATGTAATTGGCTCAGAAAACACAAGTTTGGTTTGAACCTCGAAGGGAGTTTTGCCAAGGCCTAACTGTCTGCACATGAAGTTGTGGTTCTTCAGTGCAGAACAAATGATCTGTTTTCATTTTTAGGCATGTCAGACCCGAACTGGCCTGAAGAGAGTCCTGTACCACACACGAGAGCCGATGGCACTAACAGTGGGTGTCCACGCTATGCAAATGATAGTGTTTATGCTAACTGGATGGTTTCACCCTCAGCGGCACAGTTAATGGACTCGTTTGATAGTTAACATTTCTTGGTGAAAGGTAACGGACTCACCAGGGGAAGACGCGGGCTTTTCACACTGGCTGTGATTTTCCCTCCTAGCAGACCTAGTGCACTGGACAAGCATCCTGAGTCCAGTGTGGAAATGTGCCCTTGTCTTCATGCTCAGCTGTGCCCAGTGTGTGGGTCTGTGTTCACTGTGACTGTCATGTACTCTACCCACATGTCAGGGCGCCCTACTCCCTACCTGAACTGTTTTATTTCTCTGGTTGCCCTTCCAACAAGGCAACATGATTTCAACGTGAAGCACACACACACACAAAGGCAGCAGGAAACGGATCCATCGTCCTGTCTGTGCAGCAGAGGCTACAAAGTCCTGGAGGGTGGTGTCCCAACACCATCTGGCCTCGAGGGATAGAGGGCCCTGGAAATGGGTCTCAGCTCAGCCTCTGAGATCTTGAGAAGAGTTTTTTTGTTTTGTTTTATTTAATGTAAGTAATGAGTCTTTTCCTAGGGCGATATTTGATTTTTTTATCATGATCAATTGATTCTTAGATCCAGCACAATGAAGATATCTGATGTCTTACTTGCTATGTACATGGGCAGCATATAGTCTAGTTGATTCACAAGACACATTTGTCCCCATCACTGCCCCCTGATGAGAAGTGAGAAAAATGAAGGGCATTCTAGTATGTGATCGTCCTCCCAAGAATGTTCACAGCACGGACTTGGCTCCTGGGAATCCAGTGCCCTGCAGCACACGAGGCACCCCACATCCAAGGCCAAGCAGCCAGTGACTCATCTCACACGTCAGGACTGGGTGGGGCCCAGGCGGTTTGGCAGGCACAGTTCAGCTAGTTCTGTTGGCATTCGGATTGACAATGACCCAGCACAGCTATACCTCTGATTACAGTTCTGATGTGGCAAAAAACATGTTTTGGCTCTTATAGAGCTTCTGTGAAAAAGGTACATGTATAAACTCTTGTGTTTGTAACTTACTGCTGCTAAAGCAAGACCTTTCCTTCGTTTCTGAGTGACTCATAAGCTGCTTGTCATTCTTCGCTGCTCTTTGTGATCACACATCTGGTCCCTCCTCCTGTCCCCAGGGGGTGACGTGGGGAAGTCCTGGCAGCTTTTCTGTCTCAGCACTGCTACATTGCAGAAGAAGGTCGGTTACCGAAACACTGCCTGGTGTTCAGACTTCAAGCACTGTGAAAGCACTTAACCGTAGTCTCATTCAAATGCTGTCTTCTGCCAGCAAGGTCACAAAAAACAGTCCAATGACAGCATTTTGTGTGGACAAGACAGCTAGGCTGGGTTGATGTCAGAGCCATTCAGGGCAGAGGGAGGATGCTGTATGTGTTTATATTGACATACACCCTGAGAGAAAGTACCAAAAACACTTACTGGAGAGAGAAAGGTGACTTTTGTGTGGGCTATTTTCTGATATACTGTGATGCATTCTTTTATAAATATCTAAACTTTTGGTTTTCAGATGTGCGTAATGATGGTTTTATTGAAGGCAGAGAAGGACGTAACTCTCAAAACATTGAAAATGCCAACTCTAAGTATGGGTTGCTGCAGCTGGTTTGCTCTTGGCAGCAGAATTAGTGGCTCTAGCTGGCCGACCCGGTGATGGGAGAATTGAGCCTTGACTAATAAACTCATTGTCTAGTCCCGAGTAAAGAACGTTCTCATACTTACTAGTCCTAACAGACAGAATTTTCCTATGAATATATGCAGAAGTAACTAAGTATTAAGTATTACTGAATATTAAGTAATAATCTGTTCATTATTAAAATTTGTAAAATCAATTTATGAGAGGTTATTAAACATTCCATGTTCAGTTGCTTTTGTAACCAAGGTGACTAAGAAAATGATTCCAGTGATGTAAATAAAATTATGAATCATAAAATGTGTAAACTTCTTTTCTCTTTTGAATTTCCTACTTGGAAACATAGCAGTCAGGGAAGTAATAGTTGTTTTTAAAAAAATTGAAAGTTTTCTTGGTGATGTTGATTCATCTTGTATTGGCGCATTTCTAGTCACTGTTAAAAATGTATCCAAGGGGTTGGAGAGAGAATACAGCATATAAGGTGTTTTCCCTGTATACAGCCAACCCTAGTTCGATCCTGGGTATCACAGATGCTCCCCCAAGCCCCGCCAGGAGAGATTCCTAAGCACAGAGCTGGGGTAAGCCCTGGATTCCTCTGGGTATACCTCAAAAGCCACAAAAACAGATCCCAGAAAAGTAGCCAATTAATTGTTGGAGAACTATTCCCTGGATTTTCTTCCCTACTGTAGGGTTCTGCCTATGTTGAGTTCAGCAGATACAGTAACTTATTATTCAATATCATCTCTTTGTTAGCTGAAAATTACAGTGATTTTCATTCAGAGATCTGCTTGTTGTTTTTACAGTTCTCTGGTAATTTGTTTGGTGCCACTTTTGTTTTCTTTTGTTTTAACTTTTGTGGTGCCAGGAATTGAACCCAAAGCCTCAAGTATGTTAAACAACTGCTCTACCTCTGGACCACACCCTGCAAGTCTCTGCTTAGTTCTTAAAACTGGAATTGTAAGTGGTGAGAGAATGCAAACTGCAGAGTCATGATGGAAGCTCCATCCAAAATTGGAGGTAAAGTTTGCCATGAGAATACCCTGGAGCCCCAAAACCACACAGCAGAAACACCATCTGTAATTCTATGGTCATTCAGCACTGTTCATAATAGTCAAATCTGAGTTCTTGAGAACAGACGATTGGATAAACAAACTATGGTACATCTACACAACAGAATACTATGCTGCAGTCAGGAAAAATGAAGTTATGAAGTTGCCTATAAATGGATTGACATGGAGAGTGTCACGCTGAGTGAAATGAGTCAGAAGGAAAAGGATGGATATAGAATGACTGCATTCATTGTGAATTTTAAAGAAAAATAGAATGAGAATAATATGCAAGGTCAGGAAAAACAGGCCAGGAGGACTTGTCAGTAGTTGAAATCTACGACCAGTGTGTGGGAACAGAGGTTAGGTAAGAGAGAAGGGACCAGTTTGCCAGTAATAGTTGGAAATGATAATGTTAGACTAGAACTGAATACTGAAAGTAAGTCAAGGTATATACATGATAACCTCTCAGTGTCTGTATTGCAAATTAGAATGTGCAAAAAGAGAGAGAGAGAAAGCCTGCCATAGAGGTGGGTTGTGCAGGGGTGTGGGGGGAAACGGGGCACATTGGTGTCGGAAAATGTGCACAGGTGGAGGGATGGGTGCTGGAACACTGTATGACTGAGACCCTATCATGAACAGCTTTGTAATGGTCCATCGCACAGTGATTCAATAAAAGAAAAAAATTTTAAGTTTTCCCCGAAACACAATGAAGTTTAAAATACTAAGTGCTTCCATTTACATTCTCATCCTCTAATTCCTGGCAAGGAGCAGGTGAGTCTGTTAGCAAACACAAGCTGCTGCAATATAACCCTGATTCGTTGCACTATGCACGGATGCCAAGGTTTCGTTATTTCCCAGATGCATGGGTGTGTGCCTGTATGCACAGAGCATCCTTCTGCTCTGACTTCTGTGCTCAGGTCTGGCTTCAGCTTCCTCCTCCTATTAGCTTCCTTGAGCAGGGCTTGTGTGCCTGTGTTTGGTTTCTTTTCCTTAAAACAATTTCTCTAGCTGCCTTCACCAGGACTTCCCATCACAAGGTCCATTTATCTTGGTGGAAATGAAATAGTTTATACTGAGAACAGCCTTGGACAAATACTCCATATTTTAACATTATAAAGGAAAGCATTTGTCTCAGGCAGAGCAGTAAATGGATTATCTTCCTCTCATGAACATATACGTAGGAGATTTGGTGAATGGAATTAAGGGTGGTTCTGGAGAGCATCTGAGATATCCTTCCCTCTGTCGCACTGGAAAATATGTAGTAAGAGTGGGCCCAAAGGACAGAGGTGGGAGGGTTCGGTCCCTCTGCCTTCAACACAGTTGCATGCAGCCTGTTTCTTCCGCCACCTAGTCTAAAAAACAAAAAAACATATAACCTCTTCACTGAGGCCACCTACTATGACCATTCATTTCCCATGGCAGCTGCCTTATTAGAACTTTGTTGTTTCCCCTCTACAAAGAGATCTGGGAGTCATATGAAGGATGGTCTAGCTGTGATGTTGAGAAACCAAGATCTGTGGCAGAATTTTTCAATTGTGCACATGATTATCACCCGATCCCCCAAGACCAAGGCCAGGTGGGGCATTGTCACACAGTCAAATCAGCTTTAATTCTAGCATCACAGCAGCTCATGCTATGAATACCCCAAAGAAACTAGTTTATCTTTTTAACTCTGATTTTGATTGTTGTGTAAAGTGACAAGACATTTTCACAGATGTCTCTGGGATGTGCTAAATCCCAGGACCTGGCCAGCTAAGCTCTTCAGCTGGAGCCCAGTAGGAAAGTTGGTGACTGGGAGAGACCATCAGTGCCACAAGGAACTAGGTCAGACAGCATGGAGAATGCCATGACCCAACGCCACCCAAACCATTTGGAATTTGGGAGATGGGTGTCACAATCCACGGTTCCTTCATTCCCCCAAAAGCACTAGCAATTCAATCTCAGAATGAAGGTGGACATACAAGGTAAGGCAAATATATATTTTTAAATAAAACAATTTCTGTTCCTTGGAGAAGGAAATCCTTTTGCTCTTCACACAGTATTTACCATGCAAACTCTTGAATAAAAAATGTGTACTGGGTATTAAGTGTCCATGTTTTAATTTATCATTGGGTAAACAGAAGCAGAACAAGCTGTATCCTTGTTGACTGTCCTACTTTTTCACTAGTTGGCAAGACTTTTTTCTCACTGGATCATTTTTCCCATGGAGAGAAGTCATTCTTGTGGGCCAAGAAGGGTGCAACACAAGAGAAAGAACAGCACAAAGCTGCCTAAAGCAAGGGACCCTGTCTGCACACACCACAGGGAGTCCCGGCCTGGCTCTGCAACAGCCTCTCTTCCCACAGGCATGGACCTTGCTCTTTATTTTGTGCCTTTCTTCTGGGAGTTGTAATGAGCTTGAATATTTTCCCACTGGTTCTGTGGCCACAGGGGCCTGAAGCTCCTCAATTGCTTGAATTGCTCAGAATTCCCTGGGTAAAGAAATATGCCAAAGATTTAGGATGTTTTCCTGAGTTTCCGATAAGAAAAAAGAAAGACAATAGAAAGTGATTTGGGAATACAAGGCCTGGGGCTGGAGAGATTGTACAGAGTTGTTGAGGCACTAGCCTTGTAACCTGCTAACCCTGGTTTCATCCCTGGTCCTCTGAGCAGCACCAGGAGCAATCCCTGAGCACAGAACCAAGAGCTAAATCCTGAGCACAGCTGAATATGACACAAAAATAACAGAAAAAAAAGGTGTGGGAGGGCTGGAAAGATGTTTTCCATGCAGATACCCTTGTTCAGTCTCTGGTACCGCATGGCCCCTTGAATACCACCAGCTGCAGCCGCAGTGGCCTGGGGCAATCTCTGACACCCCAGGGACTGAGCAGATCCACACCCTTGGCCCAGGCCTTGGAGAATAAAAACAAAAAGTAGGAGTGACACCGGATGGAAGGATTCTGGTCTTTGACAAGAGTTTCTAAGAGAAGTAAAGCAAATGTCATGTAGAAAAACCATATTTTTGAAGGGCTCTAATTATTTGTCATCTTTAGTTTTGTAGGAAAAAGACCATCCAGATGCAGTAAGCAGAAATATTTATTCTGAACTTGCCATAGCTAGAGCATCAAACTTAACCTTACTTGGCTCTTGGTAGAGAAGCAAAAGCATGCAGAATTGTGCGAGGCATCATAGTAAGAATATTTTAATAATGGTAATAAGGTGGAGCAGTTTCAGACCTGCTATGATCAGAGGTTGTTAATGAGAAGCTGGAGACAGGATCTTCTAGAAACGGCATCTTACATGATTCGTTCATGGAATATACTGGACTATCTGATCTGAGTTGGTACTGGAGGAACAAAAAAAAAAAGCCACAGAAACTGGTAGCCATTGCCCAAACCCTGACCATTCTGGATTGGTTAATGCAGTAATGGTGAGTCAGGCTCCTTATGTGAGTCTTACATGGCCATCGTGGGGAGTCAGAGGTTAGGTAAGACAGAGAAGGGAGCATTGTGCTAATAATCATTGAAAATGATACCAGCCCAACATGGAACATTCTCCAAGATAGACCACATGCTGAGCCACAAAGCATACCTCAATAAAATTAAAAAGATAGAAATTGTGTCAACTATCTTTTCAGACCATGATGCACTGAAAATGGAAGTTAACCGTACGCAAAAAACAGGGAGTCAAACCAAACACCTGGAAACTGAACAGCTCACTGCTGAACAACAAATGGGTCATAGAAGAAATCAAACAGGAAATCCAAAGATTTCTGGAAATAAATGAAAATGAAGATACCAATTATAAGAACTTGTGGGACACGGCAAAAGCCGTGTTAAGAGGGAAGTTTATAGCCCTGCAAGCATTCATCAGGAAACAAGAAAGGGCCCACATAAATAACCTGACTACACAGCTGAAGACATTAGAAAAAGACCAACAAAAGGAGCCCAACCCAGGCAGAAAAAAGGAAATAATAAAACTTAGAGAGGAAATCAATGAGTTGGAAACCAAAAAAACAATCCAAAAGATTAATGAAACCAAGAGCTGGTTTTTTGAAAAAATAAACAAGATTGACAAACCATTGGCAAGACTTGTAAGGACAGGGAAAGAGAGGACCCAAATAAACAGAATCAGAAATAAAAAGGGTGACATCACAACAGAAACCACAGAAATCCAAAAGATCATCAGAGATTACTTTGAGAGCCTGTATGCCGTGGAAACATGAGAATCTAGAAGAAATGGATCAATTCCTGAAGTCCTATAACCTCCCACGGCTGAAACAAGAAGACCTCCAATACCTGAATAAGCCTATCACCATTGAGGAAATAGAAACAGTAATTAAAAGACTTCCCAAACACAAAAGCCCAGGTCCAGACGGATTCCCTAGTGAACTCTACCAAACCTTTAAGGAGGACCTACTGCCAGTCCTTTTCAAGCTCTTCCAGGAAATAGAAGAAACAGAAACACTCCCAAACAGCTTCTACGAGGCACATATCACCCTGATACCCAAAGCAGGGAGAGACAACACAAAGAAAGAAAACTACAGACCAATATCCCTGATGAACACGGATGCTAAGATCTTCAACAAAATACTAGCAAACAGAATCCAAAGACTCATCAAGAAGATTATACATCATGACCAAGTTGGATTCATCCCGGGAATGCAAGGATGGTTCAACATTCGCAAGTCAATCAACATAATACATCATATCAATAAAAGAAAAAATAAAAACCATATGATCCTTTCAATAGACGCAGAAAAAGCATTTGACAAGATCCAGCACCCGTTCATGATTAAAACGGCTCCAGAAAATGGGAATTGAAGGGACTTTCCTCAAGATAGTTACAGCCGTCTACCAAAAGCCCACAGCAAGCATCATTCTAAATGGGGAAAAGTTGAAAGCCTTCCCCCTGAGATCAGGGACAAGACAAGGTTGCCCCCCTCACCTCTTTTATTCAATATAGTACTGGAAGTACTTGCCATAGCAATCAGAGAAGAAAAGGACATCAAGGGCATCCAGATAGGCAAGGAAGAAGTCAAGCTATCATTATTTGCAGATGACATGATATTATACCTAGAGAACCCTAAACTCTCTACCAAAAAACTCCTAGAAACAATAGACGCATATAGTAGAGTGGCAGGATACAAAATCAACACCCAAAAGTCAGTGGCTTTCCCTATATACAAATAGCGAAACAGAAGAAAGGGATATTAAGGAAACAATTCCATTCACAATTGTGCCACAGAAAATCAAATACCTAGGAATCAACTTACCCAAGTATGTAAAGGACCTGTACAAAGAAAACTACAAGACACTGCTCCAAGAGATAAAAGAGGACACAAGGAAATGGAAACACATTCCCTGTTCATGGATGGGGAGAATCAACATTGTCAAAATGGTAATACTCCCTAGAGCTCTGTACAGATTCAATGCAGTCCCTATAAGGATACCGATGACATTCTTCAAAGAAATTGACCAAACGGCTCCTGAAATTTGTATGGAACAATAAACCCCCAAGGATAGCTAAAGCAATCCTCGGGAAAAAGAAGATGGGAGGCATCACCTTTCCCAACTTCAAACTGTACTACAAGGCAGTAGTAATTAAAACAGCATGGTATTGGAATAAAAACAGACCTGTGGACCTATGGAATAGAATAGAGTATCCTGACACCCAACCTCAAACACATGATCATTTAATCTTTGATAAAGGTGCAATGAGTCTAAAATGGAGTAAGGAAAGCCTCTTCAACAAGTGGTGTTGGGAAAACTGGGCAGCAACGTGTAAAAAAATGAATTTGGACCTGTGTCTAACACCATGCACAAAAATCAGATCAAAATGGACTAAAGATCTCAATATCAGACTTGAATCCATAAAGTACATTGAAGAAAATATAGGAAAAACCCTCCACGACATTGAAGCTAAAGGCATCTTCAAAGGTGAAACATCACTAACAAAGCAACTAGAAGAAAAGATAAACATATGGGACTACATGAAACTGAAAAGCTTCTGCACCTCAAAAGAAACAGTGACTAAGATACAAAAGCAGTCCACAGAATGGGAAAGAATATTCACCCAATACCCATCTGATAAGGGGTTAATATCCAGGATATATCAGGCACTGGTAGAACTTTACAAGAAGAAAACAAACAACCCCATCAAAAAATGGGGAGAAGAAATGAACAGAAACTTCAGCAAGGAAGAAATTCGAATGGCCAAAAACATATGAAAAAATGCTCATCATCACTAATCATCAGAGAGATGCAAATCAAAACAACAATGAGATACCACTTTACACCACAGAGACTGGCACATATTCAAAAGAGCAAGAACAACAAGTGCTGGCGTGGATGTGGGGAAAAGGGGACACTCATCCATTGTTGGTGGGAATGCCGGCTGGTACAGCCTTTCTGGAAAACAATATGGACTTTCCTCCAAAGACTAGAAATTGAACTCCCATTTGACCCAGCCATACCACTCCTGGGAATCTACTCTGGGAAGCCAAAAATACGCATGCGGAAACACCATCCCTACTTTTATGTTCATAGCAGCATTATTCACAATAGCCAGAATCTGGAAGCAACCAGAGTGCCCGAAAATCGATGACTGGATAAAGAAGCTTTGGTACATCTACACAATGGAATACTATGCAGTTGTTAGGAAAAATGAAGTTATAAAATTTGCCTATAAATGGATGGACATGGAGAAGATTATGTTGAGTGAAATTAGCCAGAAGGAGAGAGACAGATACAGAATGACTGCATTTATTTGCATGGCATAAATATATATGTACATATTATGATACCAATATCCAAGGTCAAGTGAAACATATATCAGGAGGTCTTGTCAAAGGTGGAGATTATCACAAACGTGTGGGAGTCAGAGTTTAGGTAAGACAGAAAATGGAACAGGGGGGCTAACAATTGTGAGGGTACTAATGCCAACCTAGAACTGAGCATTAAATAGAGGCAAAAGGATACAAATGACAACCTTTTAATGTATGTTCTGTAATCCATAGTCTGGAAGGGAAGAAAAAGAGAAAGAGAGAGAAAGGGAAAGAAATAAAGAACCTGCCATGGAGCAGGGCTGGGGAAGGGGGAGGGAACCGGGATGTTGGTGGTGGGAGATGGGCACTGGTGGAGGGACGGGTGCTGAAACACTGTATGACCAAAACCCAAACATGAACTTTTTAATTGT
>JAJIBD010000890.1:0-11897 GCA_021461705.1 Cryptotis parvus | reverse complement strand
CTCTAGTGTATGTCCATATTCTTGAGTCTCTGAGTGTGTATGTTACACTTTTAGAGTACTGCCTGTTTTTATTTAGAAACAATGCTAATCTCTTTAGAATCTGGCTATACTCTGATCCTTGAGCATGTACTCTTGCTTTTAATAAAGAGCTACTACACGGTAATGATCATTGTAGGTGTAACCAATTGGGGTGGCTGTTGGGGAGTGGGGAATAGTTATGTCAGACTAGAACTCATCACTGAATGCACACATAGAGACTTACATGATAAGCCACAGATATCTGTATGGCAAGCCTCGATGTGTAGGAGGAGAGAGAGAATACAGAGGCAGAGAGAGAGAGAGAGAAAAAAAGAGAGAAGAAAAGGTGCCTGCTATAGAGGCAGGCTGGGGGTGGGTTGGAGGGAGTGCGGGGACATTGGTTATGGGAATGGGGCAATGGTGGAGGGATGGGTGCTGGAACACTGTATGATGGAGTTCCAATTATGAACATCTTTGTAATGGTATATCTCACAGTGGTATAATGAAAATTAAAAAAAATAAAAGAGCTGCTCGTATTAGAAATCACATTACTCTGGTTTTGGTATGCCTGCCTTCTGATTATTTATTTTTCATTTATTTATAAATAAATAAATAAATACATAATTTATTTTTGCTTTTTGAGTCACATCCAGCAATGCTCAGGGGTTATTCCTGGCTCTGCACTCAGGAATTTCTCCTGGTGGTACTCGGGGACCATATGGGATGCCGGGGACTAGAACCCAGGTCAGCCTCATGCAAGGCAAATGCTATACCCACCTTCTGTCCTCTATTTTTCTTATTCACTCTTGAATTCTTTCTTGTGGTGAAATCAGGAACTTAGTTCTTGGAGCAAGGCTAATGGTTTGAGCACAGACAGAGCTTTTACTATAACTTCAGAACTTAAATAGGACTGAAAACTTTAAGGGAGGAGAGCGTCCATCAGTGGGGGTCTTCCCTGAACGCTGTTCCCTAGGTTTTCATAAGGAGCGTAAGCGGCAGCTGAGCCCAAGGACTGAGTTCTCACTGTAATGACTGTGAGCTTCTGGGCAAAGCCGAGTGTCTGTCTAGACTATTTCCACCAGTTCTGTGGTGTTATCTCAGCAGCATTTAGAAACTAGGCAGTTTGTGAAAGAGTAATGATTTCTTCTCATATCGTCAGATGAATCCAACTTCTAAATCATTATCCATAGTACAGAGGAATGCGTGATTATTGATGAAGCATCCCATGAGGTCATTTATTACACTTGTCCTCACAAGCCCTTATTTACTTTCTTATGGCTCTTATTCCTTCTTTTACTATTTACTTTATTTATAGTTGTTGCTTGTTAGCACTTAGAAGAAATTGATTTAATTCTCACAGAATAATTTATTGGAAACTCCTAGACTTGACTTTTCCTTTTCTGAAGTCATCCATACCACAGGGGCATCTACTTCAAAAGGAGATAACTCAAACCTAAGGCCAGTCTCACTACGAAATAAGAAGAGTGCTGTTCCCCTGAGCCTTAGCCTAGACATTTTTCCTTTTAAAAATTCTGGTTGATCTAGATAACTGACCATTTGAGACTGTCTTGTGTCTTTCATTTTTAGTTCTTTCTCTTCTCAAGCTTTAAATTCCCATAAGGGAAGATTTTTAGTAGCCAATAAAGAAGTAATCCTCTAAGATCCTAAACCTACATCTTCAATTCTTAAAAAAATTACAGAACCTGCATCCTTTCTTCTAGTGAACTTATTATGTAAGTTCGAGATCTTGTAAATGATAAATATATATTCTTTTGCTTCTTCATGGTTTTTGTTGAAGTGCATCTTGTGAAAATAAGAACTGAAAGGTGCATGCAGTACACCTGGTTTTAAGCTCTGGCATCCCATATTTTCCCGTGAGCACCATCAGGAATAATTTTGCAGTACATGACCCGAGCATTGCCAGGTGTGGCCTCCCAAACAAACAAAACCCCACAAACAAGAGCCCTAAGGCTCAATTAAGTTTCAATAATCCCCTTTCAATGGAAATAGTGTCTGCAGAAAATGTACTTGAATGCAATTGAATAAATACCCTAGGTGTTCCTACATGTTGACATGCTAATAAATAGTCTGAGATAGACACAAAACAAATCTACATGGGCTATATATTGCTGTTACTGCATATCTGACATATAGAACTAGTCTACTGAACGATCTCAAATAGTCAGGTGGAAGAACGGTGTTGTTCTCTTTCTTCAATCAATATACCAGTGCTATGTTGAATGTTGCTTCAGTGCTGCAAGAAGGTTTTGAATAATAGGTGAGAAGATTTTGAAGCTTTCTTTGGTTCTTAAAAACCTCAGTTAAATTTCATGCTGTTTTCCATCTTGCTTTTTTTAAACCCTTTTAGTTATCTCTTTGCCGTTGTTGCCTCTTGTCAATGACTTTATTCTTAGAATTATTAAAACACTGTGTTGTTAATTTTCATAGAGGCTGCTTAAATGAGAACTCTGATTTTCCATGAAGGACTTTCTGGGAATAGTTGTTGATTGTCAGATGCTCTAAATAGTAGCTTTTTCAATTCTCCTACTAAGGAGACTATCCCATTTAAGGACATTGCTTAATATATACATATATTTTGTCCTGGAGTGTTAAAACCCTTTTTCTGTGGAATATATGGTTGTACAAGGTAACAGATTGTGCGACATTTGGCAGTACTCAGGAGCAATTATTCCTAGCTCCATGTTAAGAAATGAGCCCAGGTGATGCTACAGAGCCATATGTAATGCCAGGGATTTGGACCACAGTCATGGACTTTATCTTCTCTCTGATTCAAATTTTGGTTTTGAACATAGTAGATACTTGCAATATTCTATAAAGAATCAAATTAGAGCTCATTTTTGATATGAAAAGGAAATACAAAATTTTTATTAATGTAAAGAAGAAACTGAAGTATTAGGCAAGTAGACAGGGGGAGTCCCTAGCAAAATGGATTAAAAATACTATACTGGCACCAAAGCAAAAGTCTGAAACCCAGCTGAGATGTAGAAATGAAGGCAGTCAGTACAGGCCCAGAATACAAAGCACCCGGAAAGGAGAAGCTCCAAAAGAATAAAAGACTATGATAAGAATATGAAAGAAGTCTATGAATAGTTCCAAGATTATTCCCTTTGCAATACCCTAATAATAGGCTCTTATCTACATGGGAGGCCTTAAGTGGTGCAGTTTGCACAACACAATAAAACAATGAAACCTATAAAAGCAAATGGGTTGCATTCCCCATTCTGGGATTTTCCTACATTTCAGCACACGAATGTGCACTCTTGGCTCTCTCCTCTGTGGAGAAGCTCATGCTCTCTCTCTCCTGTGGAAATATGTCTTTGTTTCCCCTCATATTTCCTGTAGTAAAATAAAGATATTTTACTTAATTATTCATAACCTTCTGGAAATTTTTTTTTGGTCATACTCAGCAATGTTCAGGAGTCATTCCTTGACTCCGCACTCCAAGAATGATGCCTGGACAAGATGATATTCTGGGGACCAGATGGGATGCTGGGGATTGAACTCAGGTCATGCATGTGCAAAGCATGTACAAAGGTGACTGTGTACTATCTCCTCATTTCTGTGGAAATTCCTTTTTTTTTTTTGCTAGAGTAGATGACAGACCTCGAGGCTGATCAGAGTTCAGAACTGACTTTCTTTTTTTCTGACAAGAATTTCTCACTCCAATATGAGGCCAAGTAGTTGCACTCTCTTGCTCTCTCTTTCTTCCCTCTTTTATTACTAGCCACCTCACTCCCACTTTACTAAGATCACCTGCAGCATTTAACAATAGAGTCATAAATCAAATGAACTACAACAAAACAAATTAAAATTTACTAAAATAATTTTTGAAATTATTTTAAAATTTAAAATCAGAGACCTGGGCCCTACGAAAGCAGGATGAGAATGCTATTCGGGTCTCCCAAAGAGGAATTGAAAGAGCTATGCTTGGAATATCTTGCCTCACTCAAGTGAGAGAAGGAATCCATAGTTCTGACCTCCGTCATTGTTCCAGAGTCAGGGATGCTGTCTCGTTTGCCAAGGCATTGAAAATCAGATGGGCTGGACATGTAATGCGATTTGGAGACCATCATTGGACTAGAGCTGTTACCGACTGGATCCCATGGGATGTCAAAAGATCGCGTGGCCGCCCACCTACAAGATGGTCAGACTTGTTCGTCAAGACCCTGAATGAATGGTTTGAGGCTCTTCATATTCCTGAATCAACCAGATGCCATTGGGCTACATTGGCACGTGATAGGGTCCAATGGAAATGTTACTGGCTCCGCCCGAGCAAATCGATGAATAACGGGATGTCAAGTGATCAAGTGATCAAGTGAATTTTTGAAAAGAAAAAAAAATGAACACAATCAAGAACATCCAATTTAAGGCACGTAATACCTGTTAACCACAAAAAGAACAAAATCACATATAGTGTTTCTATTTGTAGAAAAGACTGAAAAAAAAATTAAACTGAAAATTTACATGTACTCTCCCAAAGAAAGACACCACTGGCGATATGATTCTAGAATAATAATCAGTTTAATAGGGAAGATTTCCTGGGAGGGAAAAGAGAAAAAAATTACGTGGTGTTGCCCATAGGCACCAAAATATAGTTACTGAGTTCAAAATTTATAGAAAGTGCTGTACAAACGGTTTTCGAATATAACTTCAATTGCTGGAAGAATTTGAACAATTCAAACATAGTTTTAATTTATTAATATTTTAAAGTTTTTCCAACTTGAGTCAGCTGTGCTTACAAGTTACTACTCTTGCACAGGTGAAGGTTCGAGGTCGTCTTCATGGAAATAAGCATTAATCCTCTTTGGGCTTGTGTGTTAAGACTCTTAAGTTTCTGGTGTTGAGCTTCTGGTGTCATTTTTGTGAACATGCAATGAGAGCTTCTTGGAATTGAGGTAGGAGCCATAAAAATATTGTTCTGAATATACCAGAATGGTCGCCATTACAGTTGTTGTGTTGGAGAATTTGTGTTAGCATTTAATTTCTGTTAGGAAGAATAGTCTTTTTGCTTATAACATTTACCAAATGTTTTAGCTGAAACATTTGGGAATAGCAGGTGAGAGAGAACTTGAAATCTGTAAGAGGCAAGGCGATGTGTTGTGAAAGAAAGTTTGAGTGCTTCAAAAAAAAAAAAAACAGAAAATGCCTTTTCTTCTTAAGGACTAGAGTGAGACTGAGTATCAGAGGGAAGAATTTGTTGATGGAAATGTCCAGTTGGCAGGAGATCTGATACTTAAACACAGAGAATAGAAATACTTAACATTTAAACATTGAAACTAAAGAGGATAATGAAATATAGGGAAGGACATTATTTACAAGGGAAAGGGTCACTTAATCAAGACAACTAAACTCTCATCAACATACATGCACCAATTGAAGGGTGGCACATTTTACAAAGCTATTGCTAATTGCTTTGTAATATGTCCAAGGAAATGCGTTCATGACACCACAATAGTAGCAGAATACTTTAAAACAGCATGCTCATCATTTGACAGATCAACCAGACAAAACATTAATTAATAAATAAGCAAGAACCTTCTATGAGGAACTGGGAGAACAGGGCCTGCTAAACATGTTCAAAACAATCCACCTCCCTAAACTGAATACCTATTTCTTTCCACTACACACCGGAAATTCTCCAGGATGGATCAAATGCTGGGACACTACTTATAACTTTACAAAGTCATAAAAATAAAAATAATACTAAGTATCTTCTCAGACCACAGAGGCACAAAGTAGAAATCAACCATAAAGAGAAAGTGGGGAAAAATGAAATACTTGGAAACTAAATGACAATTGGATCAAAGAGGAAATCAAAGAAAAAATAAAAAGACCCCTCACACGAAGAAGAATGAAGATATCAACTATCAGAACCAAATCAGTATTAAGGGCATAGTTCATAGCTATTCAAGCACACATAAGACAAGAGAACAGACTTAAATCATTAACTTAACCTCACAGAGAAAATAGAAAAAGAATAACAAATGAGTGAAGCTAGTATAAGGCACAGAGAGAAGTTAGAAGGGAAATCAAAGATACAGAAAACAAGAAAATAATATAGAGGGTCAATGAAACCAGAATTCCTTGAGAGAACAAATACAATTCGCAAACTTTTGGCTAGATCCACCTCCCTTGAGAAGTGTCTAAAAAGAGAAGAGCAAAAATGAAAAAAAGTGAAAGAAAAAAGAGAAAAGTAAGAGAAGAAGTTGGGAAGTTGGGGGAAAGTGATTCATTGGATAGAGATATAAAATATCTCTCTATATATAGATTCATTGGATAGAGCTATAAAAAATTGGCAAGGTGGCATAATAACTGAGAAAGTCAAGATTAGTGCAAGGAGTTTTCCAGAAATGAAAACCTTTTAATAATTTTCATAAATTATGGAGGCTGGGTTTGGACTTGTACAAGCCATGAAATTGATTTTAATGCAGTGTTTTAACATCTTGAGACTTATAGAGATATCACCTGACATTTTTGGCAGATAAAAATGAGAAGCAGATGCTGGAGTGATAGTACAACAGGAAGGATATTTGCTTTGCACACAACCATCCAGATTTTTTCGTTTTCTTCTTCTTTTTTTTTTTTTGGCTCCTGCCTGCCTCAGACATCCAGGTTTGATCCCCGGCATCCCATATGCTTCCCCAAATACTGCTAGCAGTAATTCCTGAGTGCAGAGCCAGGAGTAACCCCTGAGCATCGCAGGGTGTGACCCAAAACTAAAAATAAAAAAGAAATAAAACTGGGTGTATATTTGTTAAGGTGACGCATTTGGACATTAAGATTCTAATACTTGAGTGTTAGCTTGATAACACTTCCAACAACATTTTACTCTGTGTATTTTAGAGACATGAAATTCCTATCCAGGTAACCTAAGTTAAACAGAAAATAGTGGGGTACTGGAGAGATAATACAGTGCATAAAGATTTCCCTTGCATATGGTTTGGTCTCCGACATCCCATGTGGTAGGTACCTTGAGCACCAGAACTGATCTCTGAGTATTGAGCCAGAGGTAAAGTCCTGAGCATTGCTAGGTATGATCTCAAAGCAAAAAAAAAAAAAGTATTTGAAACGAAGTTTTTGTCACTTTGTTTTTCTTTTTTTGGGTCACACCTGTCAATGCTCAGGGGTTACTCTGCTCTGAGGAATTACTCCTGGCGGTGCTCGGGAGAAACCATATGGGATGCCGGGGATTGAACCCAGGTCTGCCATGTGCAAGGCAAAAACCCTCCTGCTCAACTACTGCTCTGGCCCCTGTGTCACTTGTTTTAATTGACAAAATGATTTGTCCTGGTAAGTTAGAATGATATAACTTAGGTCAGAAAATGTTTCATCACTCTAACTTACTAGGAAAAAATTTTGTTAATTGAAACAAGTGATGCAAAATTTGTTTCAAGTACACTTTTTCTTTTATCCATTTGTTTTGAGATGGAGGGTTCTAGCCCTGGCCCGCCACCCCAGCAGAGCCGCACAACAAGCCAGATGACCCCCCCCCACTCCATCGGGCCGCCATTTTCCACATCCAGACTTCCCTCTGGTCAGAACTCCACCCAGCGACAGCCTGTCACAGCCCGTCTCACGGTTCATCTATAAATGCTATATTTAGAGGTGACTACAAGGGTATGCCACCTGCACGGCAAGCCTGGCAAGCTGCCCTGTTTTTTTTTGATATGCTAAATACCAGTAACAATTATATTAGTTTATTACCATGACCTAATATAATGGTTTGAGGGCTCTTTATGTTCCTGGAGTGAATAGATGCCCTTGGGCTCTACTAGCATGAGACAGGACATATGGAGATATTACTGGTGCCCCCTCTAGCAAATAGATGATCAACGGGAGAATAGTGATAGTGATAGTGAGATATTATTTGAGATCTTAATATTTTGTTAGCAAAAGTTATGATTATATAAAGTATTCCGGTAATTTTAATTTAGTCCACAACTATTTTGTTCTTTCTCATATCTATTTTTTATTCCACTCTTTCTTCTCCCTTCCCTTTTGTTAAACAATAATTTTGTTTTCCAGTCTGAGTTTGTTTTATTTAATTTGTTTTGTTTCAATGTATATCACACATGAGTGATCTTGCACAATATTTGTCCTATAGATCTGTCTTCACTACATAATAGCCCCTACATTTTGCTGGCAATGGGAGAATTTAGTCTTTTATATAGCTTAGTAGCATTCCATTGAATTGATAGACCAGGTCTTTCATCAGTGTGTTTCCTAAATCCCAGTTATTCTCTTGTGCACATTTTAATTGAGGGTTTTGTTCTTTCTACGCGCATAAAATGTCTACTAAAACTGAAAACCGAGCATAGCCAGGTGTGATCCCCCAAAACAAAATAAGTCTAGGCCACCATTTACATATGATTTGTCACATGTCATCTCTGTCAGAACTGAAGACCACAGTTCCATCCCTTACATGAGCATCAGTTTTTTTTGTATTTCTGTACCAATTTGACAATCATTTTTCTGTTTTCACCATACATATTTTAAGAAAAATCCGAAGAAGTACAGTTGGTTATTTCTATAGAAGATATTTCATCGCCTTTCCCTTTCCATCCCGGGAGACCATTCTCACTCAGTGCTGCTTCAAGGCTTTAGATTTATCTCTTTGTCTTCAGCCCCATGGAATTCTCAAGAATTCCTTTGTGTCCTCCTTCAAGACTAGAGTGTAGGTGCTCAGGACTAGCATCCTTTCCCAGCTTCTGAGACTGTCTGCTATCTGGATGGAATGATCGCTCTTCACCACAATGTCACCATCTGCGCTTTATGCTTCCTTCTTTCTCCCCCTCTGCTCTGATCTTTTCTCTTTCCTCTTCCCTCTCATCACCTTTCTGTGGTTGCTCCTACTGCAACACCTGAGACACCACTATGTTGATATCTATTTAAAATAGACTTACTTGATCTTCTGGATTGTTTTTTTGACATTCCATCTCATTGATTTCTGCTCTAAGTTTTATTATTTCTTTCTTTCTGCTTGGGTTGGGCTCCTTTTGTTGATCACTCTCTAAGATCTTAAGTTGTGAATTCAGACTGTTTATGATGGCCTTTTCTTCTTTTCTGATGAATGCTTGAAGAGCTATGAACTTGCCTCTTAACACTGCTTTCGCTGTATCCCACAAGTTCTGGTAATTCGTGTCTTCAGTGTCATTTGTTTCCAGGAATCTTTGGATTTCCTCTTTGATTTTTTTTTATGACTTGCTGGTTGTTCAGCAGTGAGCTGTTTAGTTTCCAGGTACTTGGTATTGGTCTCCGTTTTTGTGTACAATTAACTTCTCTTTTCAGTGCATCATGGTCTGAAAAAATAGTTGGCACAATTTCTATCTTCTTGATTTTATGGAGGGTATGATTTATGGCTCAGCATGTGATCTATTTTTGAGTATGTTCCATGTGCACTGGAGAAGAAAGTGTATTCAGCTTTTGGGGATGAAATGCCCTGTATATGTCTACCAGCCCTCTTTCTCCCCATCTCTTCTTTTAGGGCCAGTATTTCCTTGGTAAGTTTCAATCTTGTTGATCTATCCAGGGTTGATAGAGCAGTGTTGAAGTCTCCAACTAAAATTGTGTTGCTGTCAATGTCTTCTTTGAAGTCTATTAGTAGTTGTTTTAGGTATTTTGCTGGCCCCTCGTTGGGTGCATATATATGTTTAATAGCTTGATTTTTTTCCTGATACATGCATTCCTTGACTATTAAGAAGAGACCTTCACTGTCCCTTCTGACCTTCTTCAGCCTGAAGTCTATGTTGTCAGATAGCAGTATGGCTACCCCAGCCTTTTTTGGATGGGTTGTTTGAATGAAGGATTGTTTTCCAGCCTTTGATTTTGAGCCTGTCTTTGCTCCGATTGTTCAGGTGTGTTTCTTGAAGGCAGCAGAATGTCGGATTCAAGTTTTTGATCCATTTTGCCACTCTGTGTCTCTTAACTGGTGCATTTAGACCATTGACATTGAGAGAGATTATTGTCATGGGATTTTTGTGCCATCTTTCCGAATAGGTTGGTTGTTCTTTTGGGTTATGTCTCGTCTTATAGTAGATCTTTCAGTCCTTCTTTTAAGGTTGGTTTTGAGTTTACAAAGTTCCTAAGCTGTTGTTTATCCAAGAAGTTGTATATCTGTCCTTCAAATCTGAGTGAGAGTTTAGCCGGATAAAGAATTCTTGCTGAGGCATTCATTTCATTAAGTTTTTTTACTATATCCTACCAGTGCCTTCGGGTTTGGAGGGTGTCTTCTGAGAAGTCTGCTGAAAGTCGAATGAATGCTCCTTTGTATACAATTTCCTTCTTTGATCTTGCTGCCTGAAGAATTATGTCTCTGTCTATGGCATCCATTACTTTGACTAGGATGTGTCTTGGGGTCTTTCTATTGGGGTCTCTTCTTGCTGGTACGCATCGGGCTTCTTGGATCTGGATGCCTTCTTCCTTTAACTCGGGAACTTTTTCAGCCAGGATGTTTTTTAACTGTTTTAATTTCCTTGGGGTTACTTTCCTGTCCCTCTGGGACTCCGATGATTCTTATGTTATTCCGCCTAGACCTCCTTCTAACTCCATGCACAAAAGTCAGATCAAAATGGATTCTAGATCTCAACATCAGACATGAATCTATAAGGTACATCGAAGAAAACATAGGAGAAACACTCTACGACATCGAAACAAAAAGTATCTTTAAAGATGACACGCCACTGACCAAGCAAATGGAAGCAAAGATAAACAAATGGGATTATATAAAACTAAAAGCTTCTGCACCTCAAAAGAAACGGTGACCAAGACACAAAGACAATCCACAGAGTGGGAAAGGATATTCCCCCAATACCCATCTGACAAGGGGTTACTACCCAGGATATATCAGGCACTGGTAGCACTCCACAAGAAAAAAACAGCCAAACTCATCAAAAAAATGGGGAGAAGAAATGAACAGAAGCTTCCAAAAAAGAAGAAATTGAATGGCCAAAAGGCATATGAAAAGTGTTCTTCATCTTTAATCATCAGGGGACGCAAATCAAAATAACAATGAGGTACCATCTCACACCACAGAGACTGGCACACATCCAAAACAGCAAGAACAACCGGTGCTGGCGTGGATGTGGGGAAAAAGGACTCTCATCCACTGTTGGTGGGAGTGCCGACTGGTCCAGCCCTTTTTGGAAAACAATATGGGCATTCCTCCGAAAACTAGATATTGAGCTCCCATTTGATCCAGCAATAGCACTCCTGGGAATATACCCAAGAGACCGAAAAACACATAGCAGAAACATTATCTGTACTTCTTTATTCATCTCTCGCGCTATTCACTATAGCTAGAATCTGGAAACAACCTAAATGCCCGAGAACAGAGGACTGGCTAAAGAAACTGTGGTTCATCTACACTATGGAATACTATGCGGCTGTCAGAAAAGATGAAATTATGAAATTTACCTGCAAATGGATGGACATGGAGACTATCATGCTGAGTGATCTTAGCCAGAAGAAAAAGGACAGATATAGAATGACTGCATTCATTAATAGGACATAAATAGATACCAGTGTTTTTACTAAATGTGGGAAATGGTAATGGCAGATTAAAACTCACCATTGAATATACACAAAGAGACTTAAGTGATAAACTCTAAATATCTGCAGGGCTAGCCACAATGTGTAAAATAAGAGAGAGAGATGCAGAGACAGAGAGAGAGCAGAGAGAGAAAGAGAGGAAACTGGGGTACCTGCTATTGAGGCAGCCTGGGGGGTGGGTGGGAGGGGTGGGGTACATTGGTGGTGGAAATGGGGCACTGGTGGAGGGATGGGTGCTGGAATACTGTATTACCAAGAACCAATTATGAACACCTTTGTAATTGTATGTTTCACGGTGGTATAATAAAAAA
>JAJIBD010000889.1:0-33485 GCA_021461705.1 Cryptotis parvus | reverse complement strand
ATTTTATTATACCACGTGAAACATACAATTACAAAGGTGTTCATAATTGGTTCTCGGTAATACAGTATACCAGCACCCATCCCTCCACCAGTGCCCCATTCCCACCACCAATATACCCCACCCCTCCCGCCCACCCCCCATGCTGCCTTAATAGCAGGTACCCCAGTTTCCTCTCTTTCTCTCTCTCTCTCTCTGTCTCTGCATCTCTCTCCCTCTTATTTTACACATTGTGGCTAGCCCTGCAGATATTTAGAGTTTATCACTTAAGTCCCTTTGTGTATATTCAATGGTGAGTTTTAATCTGCCATTACCATTTCCCACATTTAGTGAAACACTGGTATCTATTTATGTCCTATTAATGAATGCAGTCATTCTATATCTGTCCTTTTCCTTCTGACTAATTTCACTCAGCATGATAGTCTCCATGTCCATCCATTTGCAGGTAAATTTCATAATTTCATCTTTTTCTGACAGCCACATAGTATTCCATAGTGTAGATGAACCACAGTTTCTTTAGCCAGTCCTCTGTTCTCGGGCATTTAGGTTGTTTCCAGATTCAAGCTATAGTGAATAGCGCAGAGATGAATAAAGAAGTACAGATAGTGTTTCTGCTATGTGTTTTTCGGTCTCTCAGGTATATTCCCAGGAGTGCTATTGCTGGATCAAATGGGAGCTCAATATCTAGTTTTCTGAGGAATGCCCATATTGTTTTCCAAAAGGGCTGAACCAATCGGCACTCCCACCAACAGTGGATCAGAGTCCATTTTTTCCCCACATCCACGCCAGCACCGGTTGTTCTTGCTGTTTTGGATGTGTGCCAGTCTCTGTGGTGTGAGATGGTACCTCATTGTTGTTTTGATTTGCATCTCCCTGATGATTAAAGATGAAGAGCACTTTTTCATATGCCTTTTTGGCCATTCGAATTTCTTCTTTTTGGAAGCTTCTGTTCATTTCTTCTCCCCATTTTTTTGATGGGGTTGGCTGTTTTTTTCTTGTGGAGTGCTACCAGTGCCTGATATATCCTGGATATTAACCCCTTGTCAGATGGGTATTGGGTGAATATCCTTTCCCACTCTGTGGATTGTCTTTGTATCTTGGTCACCGTTTCTTTTGAGGTGCAGAAGCTTTTCAATTTTATATAATCCCATTTGTTTATCTTTGCTTCCATTTGCTTGGCCAGTGGTGTGTCGTCTTTAAAGATACTTTTAGTTTCTATGTCGTAGAACGTTTCTCCTATGTTTTCTTCGATGTACGTTATAGATTCATGTCTGATTTTGAGATCTAGAATCCATTTTGGTCTGACTTTTGTGCATGGCGTTAGAAGGAGGTCTAAGTTCATTTTTTTACATGTAGCTGCCCAGTTTTCCCAGCACCATTTGTTGAAGAGGCTTTCTTTGCTCCACTTAATATTTTTTGCTCCTTTATCAAAGATTAAGTGGTTGTATATTTGAGAATGTGTTTCAGGATACTCAGTTCTATCCCATAGGTCTACAGGTCTGTCTCTATACCAATAACACACTGTCTTAATTACAACTGCTCTGCAGTAGAGCTTGAGGTTGGGGAAAGTGATACCTCCCATCTTCTTTTTCCCAAGGATTGCTTTAGCTATTCGTGGGGTTTATTATTCCATACAAATTTCAGGAGTGTTTGTTCAATTTCTTTAAAGAACATCATGGGTATCTTTATAGGGACCGGATTGAATCTGTATAAAGCTCTAGGGAGTATTACCATTTTGATAATCTTAATCCTTCAGATCCATGAGCAGGGAATATGTCTCCATTTCCTCAGGTCCTTTTTTATTTCCTGAAGTAACGTTTTGTAGTTTTCTTTGTAGAGATCCTTTACATTCTTTGTCAAAATGATTCCTTGGTATTTGTTTTTCTGCAGCACAATTGTTAATGGGATAGTTTCCTTAATGTCCCTTTCTTCTCTTTCGCTGTTTGCATATAGGAAGGCCATTGACTTTTGGGTATTGACTTTGTACCCTCCCACTCTACTATAGGAATGTATTATTTCTAGGAGCCTCTTTGTAGAGAGTTTCGGGTTTTCCAGGTATAATATCATGTCATCTGCAAATAGTGACAACTTGGCTTCTTTCCTTCCTATCCAGATGCCCTTAATGTCTTTTTCTTCCCTGATTGCTATGGCAAGTACTTCCAGTACTATATAGAATAGAAGTGGTGAGAGTGGGCAGCCTTGTCTTGTCCCCTGATCTTAAGGGGAAGGTTTTCAGTTTTTTCCCATTGAGAATGATGCTTGCTGTGGGCTTGTAGTAGATGGCCTGGATTATCTTGAGGAAGGTTCCTTCAATCCCCCATTTTACGGAGAGCTTTCATCATGAAGGGGTGTTGAATCTTGTCAAATACCTTCTCTGCATCTATTGATATGATCATATGGTTTTTATTTTTCTTTTTGTTGATATGATGAATTATGTTGATTGACTTGTGGATGTTGAACCATCCTTGCATTCCCGGGATGAATTCCACTTGGTCATGGTGTATAATCTTTTTGATGACTCTTTGCATTCTATTTGCTAGTATTTTGTTGAAGATCTTAGCATCTGTATTCATCAGGGAGATTGGTCTGTAGTTTTCCTTCTTTGTGGCATCTTTGTCTGCTTTGGGTATCAGGGTGATATGTGCTTCGGAAAAGCTATTTGGGAGTGTTTCTGTTTCTTCAATTTGCCGGAAGAGCTTAAAAAGAATTGGGAGTATGTCCTCTTTATAGGTTTTGTAGAACTCACTGTTGAATCCATCTGGACCTGGGCTTTTGTGTTTGGGGGAGACTTTTGATTACCGATTCTATTCCCTCGATGGACATAGGTTTGTTGAGGTATTCCAAATCTTCTTGTTGCAGACTTGGGAACTATAGGAATTCAGGAATTTGTCCATTTCTCCTAGGTTCTCTTGTTTCGTGGCATACAGGCTCTCATAGTAATCTCTGATGATCTTTTGAATTTCTGTGGTTTCTTTTGTGATGTCCCCTGTTTTCATTTCTGGATTCTATTTATTTGGGTTCTCTCTTTTCCTTTTCTTACAAGTCGTTCAAGTGGTTTGTCAATCTTGTTTATTTTTTCAAAGAACCAGCTTTTTGGTTTCGTTGATCTTCTGAATTGTTTTTTGAAATTCCATCTCATTGATTTCTGCTCTAAGTTTTATTATTTCTTTCTTTTATGCTTGGGTTGGGTCCTTTTGTTGATCACCCTCTAAGATCTTAAGTTGTAAAGTCAGACTGTTTATGATGGCCTTTTCTTCTTTTCTGATGAATGCTTGAAGAACTATGAACTTGCCTCTTAACACTGCTTTTGCTGTATCGCACAAGTTCTGGTAATTTGTGTCTTCAGTCTCATTTGTTTCCAGGAATCTTTGGATTTCCTCTTTGATTTCTTTTTATGACTTGCTGGTTGTTCAGCAGTGAGCTGTTTAGTTTCCAGGTACTTAGTATTGGTTTCCGTTTTTGTGTACAATTAACTTCTATTTTCAGTGCGTCATGGTCTGAAAAAATAGTTGGCACAATTTCTATCTTCTTTATTTATGGCTTAGCATGTGATCTATTTTGGAGTATATTCCATGTGCACTGGAGAAGAAAGTGTATTCAGCTTTTTAGGGATGAAATGCCCTGTATATGTCTACCAGCCCTCTTTCTTCACATCTCTTCTTTTTAGGGCCAGTATTTCCTTGGTAGGTTTCAATCTTGTTGATCTATCGGGGTTGATAGAGCAGTGTTGAAGTCTCCAACTACAATTGTGTTGCTGTCAATGTCTTCTTTGAAGTCTATTATTAGTTGTTTTAGGTATTTTGCTGGCCCCTCGTTGGGTGCATATATGTTTAATAGCGTGATTTCTTCCCGATATATGCATCCCTTGACTATTAAGAAGTGACCTTCACTGTCCCTTCTGACCTTCTTCAGCCTGGAAGTCTATGTTGTCAGATACCAGTATGGCTACCTCAGCCTTTTGGATGGGTTGTTTGAATGAAGGATTGTTTTACAGCCTTTTATTTTGAGCCTGTCTATGCTCCGATTGTTCAGGTGTGTTTCTTGAAGGCAGCAGAATGTCGGATTCAATTTTTTGATCCATTGTGCCACTCTGTGTCTCTTTAACTGGTGCATTTAGACCATTGACATTGAGAGAGATTATTGTCATGGGATTTTGTGCCATCTTTCTGAATAGGTTGTTTGTTCTTTTGGGTTATGTCTCGTCTTATAGTAGATCTTTCAGTTCTTCTTTTAAGGTTGGTTTTGAGTTTACAAAGTTCCTAAGCTGTTGTTTATCCAAGAAGCTGTATATCTGTCCTTCAAATCTGAGTGAGAGTTTAGCCGGATAAAGAGATAAGGAAATGTGTTTTACTTTGTTTGTAGTCACTGAATAGAAAATAAAAGAAACTTTAAAAAATATAAAATTATAAGCGGTAAGCTTAGTCTAGCCACTCTGTGTTAGAAAGCATACAGATTTTCATTATGTACTATTTTAATAACCCTTATTTATATCATATACATTCCTCTTAAAATGTGCCTTCAACTCCCCATCAGTAGGCTTAGTCCTGCAAACTTTATCCTACACTTTCTTGCCCTAATATTATTCAGTATTTCAGGCAAATTCATCCTTACATGCTTTACACTCTTTAATTTCGCAAAATATTCTCCTGATTCTCCTAAATGTCACAAGTATTTTCTCAATAATTTCTTTTTGGGAATTATTTTATGAATGATCTTTCGGTATTTGGTTATGAGATAAGTTTGGAGCTAGAGAGTTCAATGGGTGAGTATAGCAAAAAAATATTTAAAATACAGTCTAAACTCCGGATTCCTTCACTCACTTGAGACGTGATATTCCAAGCATAGCTCTTTCGATGCCTCTCTGGGAGACCTGAATAGCATTCTCATCCTGCTTTCGTAGGGCCCAGGTCTCTGAGGCGTATGTTAATGCAGGGAGAACAGTGGAGTCGAAGAGATGTGCCCGGAGCCGGAGGTTCTTTTGTCCTTTTAGCTATTTCTTCTATGCCTTTGAAGGCATTCCATGCCGCTCTCTTCCTCCTGCGCAGCTCAGGTTTTAGGTCGCTCATCATGTTGACTTCTCGACCTTGGTACACATAACTGCTGCATTCAGAGATGTTTGTTCCATTGAGAGTGAATGGGGCCTCAGGAACTAGTTCATTTCTCATGAACATAGTTTTCTTCAGATTCAGCTGTAGACCTACCTTTCCACATTCTCGGTCAAAGTCAGCCAGCATTTGTGCTGCTTGGCTAATGTTTGGTGTTATTAGAACGATGTCATCAGCGAAGCGGAGGTGGTGTAGTTGCCAACCATCTATCATCACTCCCATTCCTTCCCATTCTAATTGTCTCATGATGTTCTCGAGGGTGGCACTGAAGAGTTTTGGTGAGATGGTATCACCCTGTCGAACCTCTCTTTTGACATCAATGATCACTTCTTTGTAGAATGGTGAGATCCTGGTGGTGAATCCGTAATACAGCTCACGAAGGATCTTGATGTATTGGGTTTGAACACCCTGTTTGACTAGGGCTTCAGATGACTGCTTCAGTCCCCACAGAATCAAAGGCTTTCTGTAAATCAATGAACGTGAGACAGAGCGGCATCTTGTACTCCCCTACAAACCTCGATGAGCTACAAACCCGGCAGAGCAGAAACCAGCTTTCCCTGTTGAACCCCCTGCATTCCATGGACCACAAGAGCAACTTCTGACCCGAGTCCACCATCCCGATGGAGCCTCGGAGGAGCCCAGAGAAACCCCCACACCTTGCTGGCAGCGATCTGTGTCACAATCCACACTCTGCAGCTGGTAAGATCTCCCCCAGCATATTAATCCAGTCTCCAGCCCACAGATTAATCCAGTCTCCAGCCCAGCTTGTCAAAAACCCAGCCTACAAGGGACCCGCCCTGCAGAGACCCGCCCTTCAGAGGAGAGTATTTCAAGCCCAGGAATGCTTGAGCCTAAGACACAGGTACAACCGGCAGAGCAGAAACCAGCTTTCCCGTATGCGCGGCGTGGCTACGCTGCGCGATTGACCTCCAAATTACCATAAATATTCCCACCCATCCCTCTGAGAGAGCCCCACAAAGTAATGAGAATATAGCGCCCGCATGGCAGAGCCTGGCAAGCTGTCCGATGCGTGTTCGATATGCCAAATCCAGTAACAAAAATGTTTATTTTCCTGACCCCGAAGAGCCCTTAATACGGCAGCAGTAAAAAAGGCAAACAAGCAGTGCCTGATAAAATTTCACGGCTGTCCTAGGCTGCCAAAATGAAGAAGGACTAAAATGACTAAAAAATATAATCATTATGTTTAGTAATTTCTGTTTTAGTCTTTTGTTGTTGCTTTTCTGTCTAGGGCCAACTCCCAGAGGAGCTAAGGGCTTGCCTGCAATCAGGGATCACTCCCGAACATCATTAGGGGACAGTACATGGTGCCACGGATCAAATCTGGGTTCACATGTAAGGCAAGTACCTAATTTCTGTATTTAATTAAAGAATTAAAATAAATTATAGGATATAGACATCCCTCTAGCCTCTTTAATTCATTTTAATTGTTTAGTGTAATTCATATACTGATGTTACCGTACACTAAACTCAGAAGCTTAAGGGAAGGAATAGAAAATCAAAAGTAGAACTGATGAAAAAGCATACAAATTCAGAGTTTTTAAAGTAAAAAGTAAATTAGTTATGACAGATTTTAATAAGAATAAAACTTTAAAAGGTAGAAATTGCATACAATTTGGAAGCATAATGTTCGATTTAGAAAATGACTAATCTAGACTACTCAGACATTTTCTAATATCAAGTACCCCTTCACCTGATAAATTTTATATTACCCAAGCAGATAGATAGTATAGCTAAAGTGAACAAATATTTACTGATAATGTTGTAAAACAATTTTTCTAGAATTTTGTGATGCCCTACATTTTAATTAAAAGACCTTGTTTGGGGTCACACCCAGTTTAAGAAGTTAAATTCACACTAAATGCTTAAGAATGTGTGAGATTCTCTTTTGTCTTAATCTTTTTAGAAATAAAATTTCCATTTTACTCTGAAATAACTCCTTTTCAAAATAGTGTAAATATTTATGTTTTAGGACTGCAATATTACTATGCCATGTCCATCAATAAAGTTATAATTACCCTCCACCACTATCTGTAGAAATTTTCCTTCCCCTTCCCCTCATCAACCCATGTAGGGAATCTCAGTTGTATTATATAACACTTTGTAACACAGTAATTTTTTATTTCCATCCAATCTTGGTCCCTTGCTCTGTTTCTTTATATACACATAAGAATGAGGGCATCTGAAACTTGTCTTTCCCTTTCTGTCTTATTTTGTTAACCATGATACCCTGTTAGTCTATGTTGCAGAAATCAGCTGCCTGTTTCATCTTTTCTTGTAAACACTATCTCTTTCTGATGGTGAGAAAACACAAGTATTCCATTGAGTTCATACACCACAGAGTCTTTATCCACTCATGTGTCTTTGATCACTAGGATTATTTCCAGATCATGAGTATTGTAAATGGCACTGAGATGAGCATAAGCAGTCAGACATCTTTTTTGACATACTGTTTCTGTGGTCTGTGGATAGATAATTAGGAATGGAATGACTAGATCATACGTAAGTTCTATTTATAATTTATTGAGAAATATCCTTTTTAATTTTTTAGTGACTGAGTAAATGAGAAGTTTACTCAGAATAGTAATAGATTTTCTTATTCTTTATTTTCTGCCACAACTGAATTTTATACTTTATTTTTTAATAAGATTATTCTCATAGGTATGAGATGATATCACATAACTATTTTTATCTTTCCTTTTTAATCAGTGATTGTTGGGTATCAGTAGGATCCCAGGAGATATTGGGATTTGACAGGGTCCCCTAGTGCATGTGGAGCCAATGACCATCCCCTAACCAATGGACAAAGGAACAGAACCACAGGATCCTTGAGAGTCTGGACTCTACCCCTTTATTCAAGTCAAGTTTGCTCTTTAAATCCTCCAAAAAGGTTGAGGTTTGGGAGATGCAAGAGGTGATGGACATTGACCCTAAAACATAAGAATGTGTAAACAGCCCTCTTTCCTGGGGCAATATAACAGGGGACCTTCCTCCAGAGATAGACTTTCCTGGTGTTACAGTACTTTCCAGGACAGAGGCAGAATTCCAGTTCATGGCATACTGTTTTCTCCTTTCCTTTATTGGTATTACATTGACTTCTTAATAAAATTTCTAGTTATTTTGTATAAACACAGTATATACAGATATTGATATGCACCCAGGATTAAGTTTAAGATGGCTTTACCTGGAGAAATCTTGCTATATGCAAACTTCAGTCCTCAGGCCAAGTTAGTTTTATATACTAACCCCAAACCGGCTCTGAAATAAGTTGCTTATCTTGGATTTGCAACAGAGTTTTTTCCATTACCATGCCCTTGCTTATGACACTTAATCTGTACTATGTTGAGCAGAGGGTAGTTTACTCACGACCTGCCAGGGTCCATTTCAGTTCTACAATGGGATCTTTCTTTTTGGTGTATAAGGAACTAGTATCAATATGAGGGCAACCGAGGTTTACATTAGGAAACATGACAGATGCCCAGGAGTAAATATTTCAATATTAATTAACTTCTATATTTCAAATGCACAGCTTTAACTGTCTTTCTGTTAAGACAGTTATACAAAAGAACATTGCTCTAACATAAGAATGTGCAAAGGGCATGCAGGAAAGAGAAAAACATTTCATTTACAATACAAACCCTAGGACTGAGAACAAAGAGTAATCCAACAAGTGATGAACATTTTTTTCATGTGCCTATTCACCTCTCCATCTGCACATCTTACATGGGAAATTTTTTGTTCAGTTCTCATGTTTTGAATGGCTTTTTTGTGACTGAATTTTTATATATATCATGGGTGTTAAAATTTTATCATATTGGTGATGAAATATTATTTATTTCATTTACTAAAGTGATTTTGATTTTTTTTTCATTGTGGCAGTTTATCTGACCATGTATTCTGTACTGGCTGGTATAAATATTCTCTCATGCTACCACAATCATCGTGGGACTAGTTAGATCTAACCAGCATATTTGCCTGGCCACATTGAATCTCTAAGTAATTAGACCAGAGAAAAATGCTGTTTGCCTCCAAGCAAGCAATCATGGCTCCCTGATAACACAAAGGCAACTAAAATACAAAACTACTCTGAAGTAGAGGAGACTTTTGTGAAGGCTTGGAGAAATATTTAACTGGCATTAGTATAGTCTTTGGTACAGAGGCATGCTATCTCAGAAACTCCCTTCTCTACACTATAAAGGCATTTCCAGGCAGATCTTGGCTCAAAACATTAGCATATAAAAGGGCGTAGGTGAGGTGCTGGGAGAAATTACCTGAGGGCATTTGACCCTTCCTGCTTCCCATAATAGTGGGAGGTCTGAGTTGCAGGGGTATAAAACTAGCCTGCTTCCTCTCTTGTGCTCTCTCTTTTTGGGCTTGCACTCTTCTTGGGAGTCTTGTCATTGCCTCCTCTTTACAGGACCTTAACATGTGGTGGCTGCCATCTTGACCTACATGTGGCTGGGGCCTAGCTGGGAACCCAGAGTTTGGAAGATTTCCCTGCTCTTGAATTGTATATCGAACCTGTGTTAGTAAAGCCCTTTTAAAACTGCATTGGATTCCTGAGTTTTCATTTATTCCCTGCCAGCTTCGAGGTAGACAGGAACTCGCTTCCCAGCACTGTTGAGGACCCCAGTGGCTTCCACGACAAATATCATAGAGCATTTTGCCTATGTTTATGTTAATGTATTCTATGGATTTGGGTCCAAATGTAAGAATTTAACACATTTTGTTTTACCTTTTGTGAATGGTATGAGATAGTGTCTATGTTTTGCATTTGGCTAGTCAGTTAATTCAGAATTATTTGTTTGGGAAGCTTTTCTTCGTCTGTTTTATGCACTGGTCTTGGTTATAAGTTAACTTTCTATACTTTTCAAAGTTTGTTTCTGAGCACTTAATTCTTTTCCATTGGCCTGAGTGCCTACATTGATTCCAGTACAATTTGATTTGTTTTTGTTTTGCTTTGGTTTTGTGTTGAGAACCACAAACAGTGATACTCAGACCTTACTCTTGATTCTGGGCTCAAAAATCAATCCTGGTAGAGTTGGTGTACCATTTGGGGCACCAGTTTCAAACCCAGGCTTGTTGCATGCAAACAGGGACCCTACCCACTATACTGTCACTCGGCCCCCAGTAATCTGTGTTGATTACTAAAACTTTATAACATAAAGTTGTTAAAGATGATATGCCCCATCTTCTTTTTCTAAGAATTGCTTTACCTATCCTGGTGCTATTTTTTTGTTTGTTTGCACATTTGTTTTTGTTCATGCCCAGTGATGCTCAGTTATTACTCCTGACTTTGCACTCAGGGATTACTCCTGGAGAATCAGAGGACTATATAAGTTCTGGGTAATCAAATCTGGGTCAGTCATAAGTAAGGCAAATACCCCAACAAATGTTTTATCCTTCCATGACCAAATTCTGTTTTTTGCCCCGATGCCTTCACTCAAACTTTAGCAGTATTTATTCCATGGTCTTAAAATTACCAGTGAGGCTGGAGTGATAGCCCTGAGGTAGGGCATTTGCCTTGCACGCGGCTGGCCCATGCCGGTCTGGGTTTGATCCCTGGCATCTCGGTCCCCAAGCACCACCAGGATTAATTCCTGAGTGCAGAGCCAGGAGAAACCCCTGAGCATTGCCAGGTGTGACCCAAAAGAAAAAAAAAAATGACCAGTGGATGAAATGGAGTTGACACTGGTGGTGGGATGGTGTTAATATATTATATGTCTAAAACTCAAGTATCAATAACTTTGTAAATAATAATTCTTTAATAAGAATAAAAAAACAACATTGAGATTTTTATAGAAATGGCAATGTGCCTGCATACTTTTGGAAGGAATTGATTTTCTTTGGTTTGGGGAGTAGAGTACTCAAGAGCCAATAAAAGCACTTGAGCAGCTCCAGGTATGGCTCAACTTCCTACTACCCCCCAAATTGAAACATGAAGCCATTAGACAAAATATGATTTCTTTAAATTTAAAGCCCTTCTTGAAAATTATAGAGGGATGAAGACAACCCACAATTTGCATGTATATAATTGAAAATTAGAGCCTCTGTCTGCTAGCAAACATGTCCAAAATGTGAAATAATAGTATATAATATACTTTTTTTAATGGAAAATACAACCCTTTAAAAATAAAAATGAAGGATTGGGAGATAGTACATCTGTTAGGATGCTTGCCAAGCATTTCACCTGATGGTAGCTTGGTCTCCAGTAACAAAAAAGAAAACCATGGTACCTTGAAACTTTAGTACCATCCTGAACATGGCAGAGCATAAACTTGGAAACCACCAGAATCTTCAGATACGGCTCTGGGGGCTCCAGCGTACCATGTGGCCTCATTAATCTGTTGCCCTACAGAGCACAAACAGAGCCTCGTCCTATGCTCTAACATTGGCCAAGTATCTCCAGGAATAACCCCCGGAGCACTATTTTGTATAGTCCCCCAATACAAATAATGTCAAAGAACTATCAAAAACTTGTTTGAAAAAATTAAAAATTAGAAAAATTCAAGCTAAAATTAAAACAGTACTAGCATTTGAATGATAAAATTCAGTTAACTTTGGAGGATTTGGAGCTATAGGCACTATACTTTTATGTGCCATATAAAAATGATGCAAATCTGTTGGAAATTAAAGCATTTTATTAAAATGCTATGCACTTAACATATCATTGGTGTTGATGTTGCAGGTGAGGTCATATCCTGAGGTAGTAGAGCACTCTCAAAGAAGCCAACACAAACCACTTCCATGGAAATAACTAACTCACTTTTAAATAGAAAAGGAATATTTAAATCAGGGGAAAATAAGGTATCAACTCTGTGTCAGCCAATCAGGTAGTGTGTGTCAGAGGGAATTAAAATGGGGTGTGTTTTCTGTACAGGGTATGTGCTTAATGTGTTTAGCTACAATCCATCTATTTCACTCCAAAGATATTTGCCAAATGATATAAGTATATTTGTCTATTATAGAATTTGTAATAGCACCAACCGCATATTAAACAGAACACTAGAGGGCAACCAAAATGACTGAACTATGGATATATTTAATAATATAATAATGATTTGCATCATTTTAATTTAATAATGTGTGCCCATCAGAAATGAAATAATATAGAAAAAAGAATACAGATTTATGATTGCATCCATATATAATTGAAAAATGTAAGCAATTTAATGCTGGCATGCTAGAAATGCTACAGTATAATTCATGGGTACTTGCTTTGCATGCACACGTCTTGAGTTCAATTTTCAGCATCACCCTGATCTCCCAATCCAACCAGGAGTGATCCCTAAACATAGAGTTATGAGTAATTCCTGAGTACAGCTTCAACCCCTCCCCAAAAAGCAACAAAGAAAATAGTGACAGATCAGTGTTAGTGTAGGAATTCAAGCGCTTTCAGTGAGAGAAGTTTGAAAGGAGAATGAAAATATCTTTCTGTTGGATGACAGGCTAGCTAGCTAGCTAGGGAACTTTGCTGTTTTATCCACTCACAGCTTAATCTATTTACATGTTCTTAAACCAGGGTTCATACTAATGAGATCTCTCTTCTGTGTAAACACTGATGGAGGATGCAGCAGTTACAGAAGTCACCTTGACTCTGAATGAGTAACTTCAGACTTATTATAATATATCTACTAAAGCTTCTATGTTATCTAGATTTGACACAGCTTTCTTTATACACACTGGACCCAGCTTGCGACAGTAGAATTTACCAGGAGGCTGCCACCCTGGCTACGTTGAGACTACCATTTAAGATTATAGGAAGGATCATGCTAGTTTGCTCTCAGGCATGCGAGTGTGACCCTTTCAGTATACAGAGAACAAGATACTCAGAATCACCCTGGTGTAGATAATAAATTAGAAGAACCTTGTGGGTACCATCTAGATTACATGAAGTCCATGAAATTAAGATGTATTACCTTATACCAGTCCCCTCTCTCCAGTGTTTTGCTTCTCAGAATCTTTGAAGAAGGCATAGTGGCATAATCATTTGTTTAGATCTGTAGTAGGGTGTGGCACCATCCTTCTACACTCTTCTACTCTCTAGAATCTTTTTAGTTGGTCTTTGTTGACAAGACCCTCCCTGAAGTTAGTTTGTATTGAGAACCACAAACAGTGGTACTCAGACCTTACTCTTTTGTGTATATAAGGGGACTGACATGAGGTACTATCTCCTCTTTGCTGGGACTCCTCTCTGGTGGGACACTCTTTGGTAGGAGACTTAGGTCCTTGTATATGGTCTAAGTTCTGACCAGAGCTAGAGGTCTTCCATTATATTGGATTGGAGTTGTAGAATTTGTTGCACTATTAAAAGTCTTTTGGAACTGTGCTAGAGTGTGAGTTTTCATCTGTTCCCTGGCATCCTTGGCTGAAGAGAAATCTGTCCTGGTCTGTTGGGGACCCCAGCGATTCAAGTCACTTAATTAATTCATCTTATTGATAGTAATTTTTTTCACATTTACACCATAAAATCATGCTACACACTTTATGTGCAATATTACCCTAAGACTTCATTAAAATGTCTAAAAATAAAAGAGTAAAAGGAGATATTGAAAGAGCATTAATTAAAAATGCAGAGGGCAAATAAAATTTGTAATGTACTATATATGTTATAAATAATAGTTTTTCAGTGTCTTAACAAGGACCATTGTGTACAACTTTCTACTCTTCAAATGCTTATTAATTTATTTTCTCTCTTATACCATAATGCTCACTTACAACTCATAATGTTAATGAAATACACACTACCTTTAGATACAATCATCTCACAATCAGAAATGTCATATGTTGGTGAGTCAGAATTTATTTTTTGTTTTATCTATATTGATGCTCTAGTTTTGTTCTTGTATATTCAAAGTTGATTATCTCATTTTCCCATAGATACAGGTTATTGTATACCTCTGAAGCCATCTCTTCTATAATAAAATATTCCAAGAATATTCTGTCATTTTTGAGATATCATTCCACCCTGTTCATCTCACTCAGAATTCCCCTGAGTTGGTTAGTGCCACTCTCAAAGTGTGGAATATGAAACTGGAAACAATAATCTAGATTTAATATGATAAATACAGAGTACTCGGAGACTGAAATTTCTTTTGTTCTGAACCATACAACATAAAACTAGATTACCTTTTTTAGCTACAGTGTCATCCTGTCAGTTCCTATTGAACTTGAAGCTAAATAAAACTTCACATTTTTCTTTTCAGTAGAACTGCTATAAATCCTGTTTTTTCCACTTTTTATTTATATAAAACCAACTGTTTGAATCTAAATGTAGGAATTTATATTTGCTCCTGTGAAATTGCTTCTTGTCTTATGTTTCTCATTTCTGCCTCTTGAGATCATTTTGAATCCAATTTTTATCAACTTTATTTATAGCTTTACTTCATTTTAGATAATTTGCAATTCTTACACGTTTGTTCCGTGTTACTCTCCTTTAGCCTTACAACCCCTCTAGTTAACAATTTACCTTTCACCTTCACAATTACAGCACGCATGTATAATTTAGTGCATAATGTACCTTTAAGTAATTACGTTTTCTCAATAAAACTGCCAATATTAGTAGGCCATTCATTCTGCACATGAAAAGATATAATCAATATTGGTCAATTTGAAAACTCTATTTCCTGGTCACATGAATGAGGTTCATGAGGAGAAACATTACCTGCAGTGGAACAATTAGAATCCTCTGAAAAGATTTACACCAAATCAAATAGAAATATGTGTTCTTCTCATTATGGTCAAAATAACTAAGAGAATATGACAATTCCTTGAGTATGTAAACATAAATGAACTTGGATTGAGGGAAAAAAAACAGTGCACAGTCATAGGAAGTTTGAAGAAGAAAAGAAAACACTGTGGTGATTTGTGTTGTATATCTTGTGTCCAATGTGACTGGATATTCATTCATTTCCTTTGAAAAGGATAGCTAGTTAATTCTTATTTTATGTAGTACTTTGAATTATAGAGCATTATTTTGGTTAATTATTAATATATACAATACATTTTATTATAGAATAATTTAAAGTATGAAAAAGAAAAAGTTTTCTGGACAGATATAAGATATATTATACATGTAGATATGGCTTTAAATATTATTTCTGACCTGTCCTGCATGAACAACTTTTTTAATTCAAATTCTATACTAATGAGTCATGTGTAATAGACACTCTCAAAGTATACAGTAATTCCACTATTTTTAAATCTAAAATTTTAGGTAAAACTTACTTTTTTTTTTCGCTTTTTGGGTCACACCCGGCAATTATCAGGGGTTTCTCCTGGCTCGGCACTCAGGAATTACTCCTGGCGGTGCTCGGGGAGCATATGGGATGCCGGGGATCGAACCTAGGCCAGCATGCAAGGCAAATGCCCTACCTGCTGGGCTATCACTCCTGCCCCCAAAAACTTACATATTTTGAGTATACAGTTTTCAAACAGACCACCATCATTTTTTTCTTATAAAAGCAAAGTAAAAATACTTAAAACAGAGTATTTTTTAGAATTACTACACTTTATGCATGAATAATATATACGATGTATATGTATTTTGATATATATACAAGATATATACATAAAATATATTTTGTATATATATGATATATATGTGTCTATATATGATATATTCTGTGATGGTGTGCTATTGTGCATCTCTTCCTAACACTCTCACAATGACTTAACAATAATGGAATAAGCAATGATGATTCAATCAAATTATTGTGTGTGTGTGTGTGTGTGTGTGTGTGATTTATGGTAGGCCACTCAAACCATGCCACTTTGGTATGATTATTATTTGGGTAAAACCTGGGATAAAAGAACACTTTGACTATTCCCTGTCCTCAAAAGGAGGAACTGAATCCCTACTCGAAAAATCTTTACTGTACCAGAAAATAGAGAAACATATTTGTTACAGATATAGAAAATTTAGGAAAGAATGTTGCATAAATAAAATATATTCTGACTCTTTTCTAATTAGTACCCAGCCCCATTTTCTTGTCATGCTAGTTTTCATAATTTATTTCATGTATAACAGTAGTAAAATGTGATGCTTTCATTCACTTATCTGTATAGAATGTCTCTAGGACAACCATATATATATATTTATATATATAATTATATATAATTATATATATAATTACATATTATATGTAATAATTATATATAATTATTTCTGTATAGTATGTCTCTAGGACAACCATATATATAATTATATATGTAATTATATATTATTATAACAATTATATATATAATTGTATATAATTATATTTATTCTCTTGTTAATTTGCATCATGTCATTTAGTTGTTAGATAGAATTTGGGCTAATTTCCCCTTCTTGTGCAATTGCTCAATTTATAATATAAATTAGAGATACATTTAAAATATTATACTATTTTGGACATTTTAAATTATATTTTCTCTTTGAGGTTATCCAGAGATATATAGCTATAATTAAATGATGATAAAAATAAAACTTGCATCATCTTCCTTCACTTGATATAATAAAACACAATTTTTTTCTTATAGTATTTGGCCCTATGGAACATAATACAACAAATACTCTGTTCCTTTGTTTTTCTATATATGATGGCATTGATTTACTAGCATGTGATAACTATTATTTAGAAAACATATTTCAGAAGACTCATGTTCAGGAAACTCAGATTTAAGAAGCCTCCAGCAGAAATAAATTTTAAAGTCATTATTTCT
Organism: Cryptotis parvus; assembly: GCA_021461705.1. NCBI lineage: Eukaryota > Metazoa > Chordata > Mammalia > Eulipotyphla > Soricidae > Cryptotis > Cryptotis parvus. The sequence goes on along the minus strand of JAJIBD010000889.1, from coordinate 16,662 downwards.
AATTTTTTTAATAATTATAACTTTGAGCAGGGTTGTTTAGTAAAAACTGGAAATAAAAGACAGACAATTACAAAGACTAAGTTCAAACTATATATATTATTGAAGTCCTTCGGTGAACATTTTCAGGTGGATGATTTTCATACAAATTTAGTAGTTTACTTATATGCAAAAAATTATTATCCTTTACCATAAAGTCTAATATTTATAATCGCATTTAAAAATAGTGCCTAACTCATATAAAAATGCTATAAAACCACTTCACTTGTATCACTTGTCTTCCTGTTCATCTATTTGCTAGAGTGGGAGCCAGTAACGTTGGGAATGAGGTCCATTCACTGGGAATGAGGTCAATTATTGTTACAGTTTTTGGCATATCAAATAAAACTCGGGTAGTTTGCCAGGCTCTGCTTTGGCTCTTGGTTCACCCCAGGGCACCCAGTCTTTCTCTATGTCAGACCATCAACCATCCAGGGCCCACGGGGCAGAGCCCTGGGTGTAGACAAGCCTGTCTCCTATCTGTACCTGGTGACACAGCTGGTCACCGCAGCCACACATGCAACACCTCAAGGGACAGTGCTGTAATATATAGACACATATGTTTATATACAATGAACATAAATATATATGCCCTTTCTACACATATTTACAATTTTTAGCATGATTAAGGGCATCATTTTATACATTGACAACTAGGTCTCAGAAAGTTAAATGACTTACAAAGACCATTATCTATCATTGATGGTAGATATAGAATTCAATTTGCTTGTCTTGTTCTATTTTTTAATCATGTTGTGCTATTTGTTCTTTTTGTTTGTAGCTCGGTATATAAACCAAAATTGCCAAAGTCATATAAAGATTTAACATTCTAGAGATCCATGTGTCTGGCAGATTCTTATAATGGCACAGTTGAACTTATTTTCAACAAAATTTATTGCAATCATAAGTTGTATTGAGGTTAATACATTTGAAAATATCAGCACTTTTAATGGACTCCTCTCTTCTGTCAACCGTATTCACCTTTAAATTTTAATTAAGTTGAAATGGTTTATAGCAGAATTAACATTTATATTTTAGGCATAAATATTATCCAAGCACACATACTGCCAAAGTGTCAATATACTTCTCCCACTATATGTCTCCCTTTCCACTCCTAGGATCTTATCTCTATCCACTGTTAGTTAACCAGTTGTGTTTAGACTCTAGGAATTTTATGTTGACTGTTGTCTAGTCTCTTGCTATGTTTCTTCTTCCTTCAGACTTCTTTTAACATCTCACCCAATATGTTCTAATTCCATCCAACTTTATAGATTGCAAGATTTCATCGTATGACTTTGTTACAGACCATTGTGATGTATTTATTTATAATCTCTACCGTTTTAGACCTGACCATTGATCTTGGTATTTGAAATAATGCTTCCAGATAGCTAGATCAATAGTACAGCTGATAGGGCATTTGCCTTGCACATGGTTACCCTGGTTCAGTTCTTGACATTGCATTTGACCCCCAAGCACAGCTAAGAATAATTCCTGGATGCAGAGCCATGAATAACCCCTGAACATTACAGTGACTAAAAGCAATAATAACAAAACTTCCAGACATAAGTGTTCAGTGTAGATATAACTTCTTTAATTAGTGATTTTGTGTTCTTGGAACAGACATGCAGGACAGCATTTTCTGGATAATATAGGTGTTCTAATTAAAATTTATGACAATTCTCTGTCTTGCTTTCCACAAGTCCAAAATAATTGGAAACCCCACAGCAGTGAATGAGGGTTCCTTTTCAACGACTTCCATGCTAGCACATTGTTTCTGTACGTCTTAATATAGACCAGTTTCCCTGGCATTAGGTGATATGGCACTGTAATTTTGCTTCACAGATTCTGATAATCAGTGATAAACGTTTTTTCTATGCATATTTGTCCAAGCATATTTTCCTTGGAGAAGTGAGTTTTATCTCTTGTTTCTAATGACTGTGTGTACATTTCTATTGTATTGTTTTTTATGATTGCATATTAGATGTAAAAATATACTAATATTTTAAGGTGTCTTTATTTTTGTTGTACTAAATAGGGCAAAAAATGAAGATCACTAAAGTGAGGTAAAATTAGTGATGGAGGATCTTGGTGTGATGGTGAATGGTGAAGCTGCAGTAATTTTGCACAACATACTCATAGAGCTAATATTGTGATTATGTTACCTAAACGACAGTAACATAAAAAAATATTTTACTGTGTTTAATATTTTACTATGTTTTTCAAGTTCCAGAGGCCCCATTCACTCTCAATGGAACAAACATCTCCGAATGCATCATTACGTGTACCTAGGTCGAGAAGTCAACATGATGAACGACCTAAAACCTGAGCTGCGCCAGAGGAAGAGAGCAGCATGGAATGCCTTCAAAAGTATCAAAGAAATAGCTAAAAAGACAAAGAACCTCTGGCTTGGGCACATCTCTTTGACTCCACCATTTTCCCTGCATTAACATAAGCCTCAGAGACCTGGGTCCTACAAAAGCAGGATGAGAATGCTATTCGGGTCTCCCAAAGAGGAATCTTGGGAGATATGCTTGGAATATCATGCCTCACTCAAGTGAGAGAAGGAATCTGGAGTTCCAACCACCATCGCCCTTCCAGAGTCAGTGACACTGTCTCATTTACCAAGGCACCTAAAATCAGATGGGCTGGACATGTAATGCGATTTGGAGAAGACCGCTGGAATAGAGCCATTACTGACTGGATCCCATGGGTTGTCAAAAGATCATGTGGCCGCCCACCTACAAGATGGTCAGACTTCTTCGTCAAGACCCTGAAAGAATGGTTTTAGGCTCTTTGTATTCCTGAAGCAAGCAGATGCCACAGGGTCAAATGGAAATGTTACTGGTGCCCGCTCGAGAAAATTGATGAATATGGGACATGAAAGAGTAAAATAAAGTAAGAGAGTACATTGGATTCCATCTTTTTTTTTTCAGAATTTCTTTAGCTCGTTAGGACTTTTATTGGTCTGCACAAGTAGACCGTTAACTGGTGTGGATGCAGGGAGAAAGGAACTCTCCTTCATTGTTTGTGGGAATACTGACCATTCCAGTCTTTTTGGAAAATGATATGAACATACTTCAAAAAAAACTAGAAAATAAGCTGCCATTTGGCCCAGCTGTATCAGTATCATTTCTGAAAAAACCATGGGGCCCAAAAACACAAGGCAGAAACATCATCTGCACTTCTATGTTCATTGCAGCACTATTTAACAATAGCCAGAGTCTGGAAGCAACCCTAGTGTCTGAAAACAGTTGACTGGACAAAGTAACTATGGTATATCTACACACAATTAAATACTATGCAGCTGTTAGGAAATGTAAAGGCATGAACTTTGCTTATAAATCGTTGAACATGGAGAGTATCATGCTGAGTGAAATGAATCAGAAGGAGACGAACAGATACAGAATGACTGCGTTCATTTGTGGAAAATAAAAATATATGGAGTATGAGATATCCAAGGCCATATAAAAGGGCCAGGAGAACTGTAAATGGTTGGAAACCTAAAACAAGAATAACTTGGGGCTGAACAGCAGTTAGGACAGAGAAGGGACTAGAATGACAACTAGAGTTGGGAATGATTATTTTGGACAGGAACTGAGTGTTGAAAGTAGGTAAAGAAATATACCTGATAAACTTTTAGCAAATCCTAATGCCCAAATGGAGATATATATATAGAGAGAGAGAAAGAGAGAGAGAGGTGTGGGAGAGTGGGAGGGAAAACTGTGATGTTGATTGTGAGAAATGTACACTGGTGAAGGGATGGGTGATGGAACATTGCATGACTGAAAACCAATCCTGAAAAACTTTGTAGCTCATGGTGTATCTCATGGTGATTCAATAAAGAAAACATATAAATAAGGAAAAAGAAATAAGACACCAGGGAATGGCTAACTACTCCATGTTCAATAATTAAATGACTCACCAATGTTAAAATAATAATTCTACCCAAATTATTTTATATTCAATGCCATGCATATCAAAATTTTAATGGCATTCTTCAAAGACAAAGGCAGACTTTAAAGTTTTATATTAAATCATCACTTTTATCACTTGTCTTCCGTTCATCATTGATTTGATTGAGCGGGCACCAGTAGCTTCTCCATGTCCTGTCACATGCTAGTGTAGCTCAAGAGCATCTGCCCACTCTAGGAACATAAAGAGCCTCAAAACATTCCATCAGGTCATGGGAATGAGGTCTATAATTGTTACTGGTATTTGGCATATCAATTACGACATGGGTAGCTTGCCTGGCTCTGCAGTGCAGGTGGGATACCCTTGTAGTTACCTCTAATCTCGAGCATTTATTGATGAACCAGGATTGTGATCAGCTCTTCTGCTGGGTGGAGCTCTGATGAGAGGGGAGTCAGGATGTGGAAAATGGTGGCCCTCATGGAGTGGGGAGTCCTCTGGCTTCTTGTGAGGCTCTGCTGGGGTGGCGGGCCAGGGCCAGGGCTAGAAATCTCTGTCCCTCCCTGGTGCCTCGTGATCGCCTGGGCACAAGGAGAGCCAGTAGCAACTCTGCCCCATGTACGTCTCTAGAAAATTGTTTAAAAAATAGTCTATAATTATAGACTATGATATATAGTCTAACAATTATAGACTATGATATATATGTATATATCATACATTTGGATATATATATTAATATATATCAAGAGAGATATTGAGAGAAAAGAGAGACTTATAGCTCATTTTAATTATTAGTTTATAGTCAAATCTACAAAATATGTCTTTATCTTTTGACTATTCTAGCATACTATGCCAGCAATTTCTAGTTCACCTGATGAAAAAATGGAGGAGGGGAAGGGAACATTGAACAAAAGGCATCATTCTGGGTAAATAAAATTTAAATTGATATGACATTAGTAAAATCATAATCACTGAAGACTAGCATGATTAACTAGATTTGTTGGATAATTAGTTCACTTCCCTTATTGCAGTATAATTACTTATATTAATTTAGTAGCATTTTATGCTGTTAAATTGCTAGCGAATATAGAACTAGATATATCAACATTCTTTTTGAATGCTAATTGTGATAATTATGAAGGAAAATACTGTAGTGTGAAAAGAACGTGGGTCTTGGGGTCTAAAGATCAAGAAACTAATCCTCAATCTGAAATTTACTCAATGTATTAGGAAATTTATTTAATTTCTGTATCTTAGTTTCTACTTGTTGAAATTTTAAGAAATGTTGCTTCAAAAAATGAAATGATGCAGATACAGTACTTTAGAAACCATGAAAGCATTATGAAATGAACAAAATTATTATTGTGATTATTTATTACATATAAATAATTAAGCTGATATTTAGCCTGAATATCACTGAAATATATCTGGAAATAACTTGACAGTATTATTTGTCTTTATATAATTTATATGTATGTGTCTATATACAACAGATTTGGATGTTAAGATATGTTTTCATTCTAAAACTTTTTTTGTTTTGTTTTGCTTTGGACAAGCCACACTTGGCATTGTTCCAGGGTTGCTGCTAGATTCTCATTCAGGAATTACTCTCGTGGTGCTTTGGGGACCATACTAGATGTCAAAAATTCAACCCAGGACAGCTGTGTACAAGGCAAGCACTTACAGACTGTTTCTCCAGTCCTAAAGCTTAAAAAAATAGAAAATAGCTGGAATAGAACAAAAATAATTTTAATAAGATAGATTTTTTAGATACCAGTGTATAAAGTTTACTTAAATTTTGTTTTCTTTAAACAAGTTTATGAATAATTGATATTTTAGTTTTTAATTTACATAATGAAACTGTAATGATTACAAACATTTAATGAGTTCTTACCTCTTCATCTACTGTTATAATCAGTTGTGTATATTTGTATCTTTTAATCCTATAGCCAATTTTTTGGACTAGTGTTTGAAACAATTTTCTAGAGAATTTATCTGTTACCTAGTAATAAGAGATTGAAGTGCATCTAATAAAATTCAACTTCTAGTTTCCTGGGTAAAATATGGTAGCACTTTTAAAATGATTATCAGTTTTGTCTTTTGTTTTTAGGGCACTACTCAAGTGCAAACCAGCACTACTCAAGTGCCAAAACTTCTTTGGCTCTGTCTGTACTCAAGGATTACTTCTGGTGGGGCTCAGTAATCCCACATGGTGCCACAGATTGATCCCCTGCCAGTAGTATGTTAAACAAGCACCCTAAGAGTTTTTCAGCCCCCAATTTAAGTTTTTTAATATTTACTGAGGTATAACTGAGATAAAAATATATATATTTAGTGTGCACATTTATTAAATTTGTATATGTGTCACTTGTCACTTGTCTTCCCATTGTTCATTGATTTGCTTGAGCGGGCACCAGTAATGTCTCCATTCATTGGAAATGAGGTCCATTATTGTTACTGTTTTTGGCATATTGAATACACCACGGGAGCTTGCCAGGCTCTGCCGTGACTCTGGGTTCATCCCAGGGTGCCCAGTCATTTTCAGGGTGCCCAGTCATTTTCTATGTCAGACTATCAACCATCCAGGCCTACAGGGCAGAGCCCTGGGTGTAGATAAGCCTGTCTCCTGTCTGCCACCTGCAGATGCAGCCAGGCACCACATGTATATGTGTATATAGCCATAATACTATCTCTACAACCAAGATTCAAATATTACACACCTCCACAACTTTTTTTTTAATCTCCTTTTGTGCTATAATTGTTGGAATATAGCAACATTCATTACTGAAAGGTTGGTAAATTTGCATAGAAAGAAAAGAACCTTATGGGACCAGAGAGGCCTAGATCTCAATTTCTTCCCTTATGTAGTTCAATTAAAACAGCTACTGTCCACTGGGAGGAAAGGAAACTAAGGAACTCAATATGAAGAAAGGCACTGTTTGTTCTTATTCCCTGCACTCCTAAGAATTGATCCGAGAGTTTGTGGAGGTGAGTAAATAATGATTAGCTTGCTATGACAAGTAATCCCACACCTTAATGACTTAATGAAACAATAATTTATTTTTGTTCATGAATCATGGTTGAACAAGCCCTCTGTTGTTCTGGACTAGTTAAGACTAGCTTTGCTTAAATTCGCTCATGTTCTCTGAGGGCTGATTGAAGACTAGTTTATTCTAGTGTCCTCACTAATTATGAAGTCCGATGAAAGGGATTCTGTGTCTATATTCAGCTGGGTAGCTTGGCAATTCAACGGGCAATTACAAATTTGTAAGAGAGAAGGGTGCAAGACCATCAGAGGATGTAGAAACTTCTCATACTGGTTAAAGCTAGAGACAAAACCAGCTTAGAATCATGGAGTAGAATAAATCCTTCTTTTGATTTGAGTATCTTCAAAGTCACACAGAAAGTAGGAATGGATAAAGGAAAATTAGAAAATGGTCTTTTTTGTTATTAAGTTTTTTGTTATAGTATGTGTCACTTAGGTACAATGTCTATGAAAGTCACTTTGTTAAAAACTCTAGGGAGAAAATGTGTGAAATACATGAAGAATTACTTTACAGGGTAAATTTTCAGAAGTGCTCTAAGGAAATAGTAGCAGAGAAAAAAATAGAGATTAGCCAATCAATGAACTCTTTACCTGCTATTTGGAAGACTAACTGACACTTTTGACTAGATTACTGAATTCTTCATATAATTCAAGCTCAGCACAAAGTTCAGGTGAGAATAATCTGGCTTGCTTGATATAATTTGAGAGAGTTGTACTAGAGCAATTGATTTTCATCATAGAAAGATTGCAATTTTCATTACACATGTTCAGTATTTTTCTTCTATTAGAGACATAAGATTTACTTGCTTGGTATTTTGACATTAGATATCAATGATCTTTCTTTGTGTTTGTATCTGAGCCCTAATCTCTATTTTTTATAATGTTTCGATTTGTTTTTATTTGGGGCCATACTTTGCACTTAGGTAACATGTCAAGGGATGCTTGAGGAACCAATTATGGTGCCAGGGATCAAACCCAGGTTGTCTGCATTCAATCCAAGTGCCCTAACCTCACTTTATCCTATTATATTCTCTCTCCTACCATACAGTGATTATTGTCACTTGATTCCTGTTGTCATAGTATTTTTTTTTGTTTTTGGATCTTGCAAAAACTTGAAAAGTATTCTGCAATAAAGTTGACAGACACATTTCAAGTTGTTCAAAATTAAAATTTAATTATCTGTGCTCTTATATTTTATATTTCACCCAGCAACCTAAATAGAACATAATTTTTTTAACTGAGATCCAAAGTAATAAAAATCGATAAATTGTTTCTAAATGCTGTAAAAGATTACAACAATATGGATACAATCTTCTCAGTAGTTTTACTGCTTTTAAAATTATTTTATAAAAGTAGTACATATTATGGACTATATAGGAAAGAAGATAAAAGTGCGAAGAAGATAATTTAAATTAACTGTAACTCAAATACTTTTTTCTTGCTTCATAATAAGTATTTTGTTTATAAAAACATAATGTATTTTAGTTATAGTTCTTCAGGTATCCCTTATGTTTCCAGCAATCCCTTGTTTACATGTGTGGGCTAGAGGACTTGGAGCTTAATATATATCCTGTACAGAAGTACTACTCTGCCTGTTTAGGATTAAGCACAAGCCCCGCCTTAATCCCTTATTTGAATCCCTTCTTTCACCCTGCCTGATTGGCTGACAGAGTTCCTACCCTATTACCTGATTGGCTGATACAGAGTTTCCACCCTAATACCTGATTGGCTAATACAGAGTTCCCACCTCACTTTCCCCAAACATAAATATCCCTGTTCTACCTAATAGAGCAGAGATTTTCCCCCAAGGTGGTTCATGGAGACTTTTTTGTGTATACTCCACTCGACCTACAACGTGGGTGTCCTACTCGCTCAAGATCTGACCTCTCCAGTGACATTCTGAATGACTGCCTGTCTTATTAAGGACTGACCTTACCTTCTGACCAAGCTAAGTATAAAAATGCATTTTTATTCACACAGTACTCCAACTGCAAACCTTTTAATAACCTTTTTATTAATTAGGACTTTCACATATTGAACTCTTTCATCAAAAAGGAATATTTAAAGGAGGTATATGAGTAGTCAGCAGCAAATTTATATGGCTAATATAAAACAAAACCAACCAAACAATGACACCCTCCCACCTCTCACCAAATTATTTCTGGTAAAATAGTATGTTTTGAGTTTTATAGATAAGTATCTGTATTTTATAGATTATATGTACATAATACAGTTACAATTATTCAATAAAATAAGGCGATTATGTTGTCTTACTTTGTTTTTCTTATTTTAATAACCTTTGAGTTTCTTCACTATATAACAAAATGTCTGTACTAAGAAGTGGAAATAACAGAATGTTATTGCTCAAAAGGATATACAGAGGCTAGTGATAAATTGTTTTAGTTACAGAAATTTCTTTCCGTTTACCTTGTAATAGCTAATGCCTTGGTATTTATGACTGAAACAATTTATGAAAGAGCTTTTTGTTTTGGACATCTCCTTTCCTCTAAAGAAGATGTCCAAAACAAAAATATTTTAAAAGTTCATTTATATAGTTAAAAATTATTCTTAAATCACTGTATCACTGTCACTGTCTTCCCATTCATCATCGATCTGCTCAAGCGGGCACCAGTAACATCTCCATATGTCCTGTCTCATGTTAGTAGAGGCCAAGGGCATCTGTTTGCTCCAGGAATATGAAGAACCTCAAACCATTCCATCAGGTCAGGGGAAAGAGGTCTATAATTGTTACTGGTATTTAGCATATCAAATACTACACGGGTAGCTTGCCTGGCTCTGTCGTGCAGGTGGCATTCTCTATTCTTAAATACTTCAGATATTATCAATTTTTACTGCATGATTGAAAGTATATAGTAGCTGAGGATAAACTAAGGACTTCTGTGGAAAAAAAAGAAAATACAAGAACACTCTTGGATGACAGGCTTAGTTAGTTTGGGAGCTTTGCTCACAGCTTCATCTATTTACATGCTCTTAAACCAAGGTTCATTCTAATGAGATCTCTCTTCTATGTAAACACTGACAGAGGGTGTGGCAGTTACAGAAGTCACCTTGACTCTGAATAACTTTTGGCTTATTATACATCTACTAAGAGTTCTATGTTATCTAGATTGGGCACAGCTCCTCTTTATACCCACTGCACCCAGTGCGGAGCAGTTAGAATTTACCAGGAGACTGCCACCCCTGGCTACATTGAGACTATCATTTAAGATTTCCCTCATGCAGGCGAGTGTGACCCTTTCAATATACAGAGATGGAGATACTCAGAATCACCCTGGTGCAAATAGTAAATAAATAGGACCTTGTGGGTACCATGTAGATTACATGAAGCTCATGAAATTAAGATGTATTACTTTATACCAGCCCCCTCCAGTGTTTTACATAAGAGATAATCTCACAAGGAGGGATTAGTCCTTGGAATACTCCTTTGTTTATACCTTTATTAGGGTGTGGCACCATCCTCCTACACTCTGTTTAGTGTTCTTTGTTGACAGGACCCTTCCTTTCAACAGATAGGATTACTTTGGTGTGTATAAGGGCGACTTGAGGCACTTGCCCCTTTGCCCCTATTTCCTGTGCCTTTTTGGGTAGGTCTCCACTTTGATAGGATTCCTCTTGGGTGAGATCCTCTTCTTTGGTGGGAGACTTGGGTTCTCATGTATGGTCTAAGTTCTGAGCAGAGCTAGAGTTCTTTTATTATATTGGATTGCAGTGGTAGAGCTTTTGTACGATTAAAAGCCTTTATGGAACTGCGCCAGACTCATGAGTTTTCATCTGTTCCACAGCAGCTCAGAGGTAGAAGAAAACTTATGTCCTGATACTGTTGGGGACCCCAGCGACTGCCTGACAGAACACAAGTAAGCACAAGAGTGTAAGAGTTATGTTCTTTTATGTGTTTGTGGGTTTTTGTGTGTGTGTGTTTGTGTGTGTAGTGTGTGTGTGTAATGGTGCTTGGCTCAATATGCTGTCATTCGATATCATAAAGATATAGCTGCCTGATATTTTATAGTGAACTAGGGTATACGTCAGTAAGATAATCAAGATTTTGAAAATTTTAGCAATCCTAGTCGAGGTGAATTTCTATTGCTTTCATATGCATCTCTGTCATTAAAGAATGACTTTTGTTATCATATTATAGAATAAGAACCTCCGTTCTTATTCTATAATATGATAACAAAAGTCATCATCAAAAAGAGATGTGCTCCGGCTCCGGGCACATCTCTTTGACTCCACCGTTCTCCCTGCATTAACATATGCCTGAGAGAACTGGGCCCTACGAAAGCAGGATGAGAATGCTATTCGGGTCTCCCAGAGAGGAATAGAAAGAGCTATGCTTGGAATAACACTCCTCACTCAAGTGAGAGAAGAAATCCAGAGTTCTGACCTCCATCGCTATTCCAGAATCAGGGGCGCTGTCTCGTTTGCCAAGGCATCGAAAATCAGATGGGCTGGACATGTAATGCGATTTGGAGATGAACGCTGGACTAGAGCCATTACCGACTGGATCCCACGGCATGTCAAAAGATCACGTGGCCGCCCACCTACAAGATGGTCAGACTTCCTTGTCAAGACCCTGAAGGAACTGTTTGAGGCTCTTCATATTCGAATCAACCAGATGCCATTGGGCTACATTGGCACGTGATAGGGTCCAATGGAAATGTTACTGGCACCTGCTTCGAGCAAATCGATGAATAATGGGATTCAAGTGATCAAGTGATTATAGAATAAATGTTATTATGACATTTCATCTTGATGTTGTATCACTTGTCTTCCTGTTGTTAATCCATTTGCTCGAGCGTGCCCTGTAATTATCTCCATACGTCCTGTTGTGTGCCAGTGTAGCCTAAGGGCATCTGCTCACTCCACAAAGAGTCTCAAACTATTCATTCAGGTCATGGTAATGCGGTATATATATATTGATGTTATCTTTTGATATTTCACTTGAGTGATATAGAGTGGAAGATACTGGTTGAGATAGGAAACTAACATCTGGATAATAAGGGGATACTAGTCTCAAGAACAAACCAGTAATCCAGTTTAAAAAGTGGTAGGTAAAAGACTTAAAAAACATTTCTTAAATGATGATAATATTCTAACAAATACATGAAAAGATCATTAACATCTAAATTTAGAAAAAAATAAATTTTGATGAAAATGAGATTAACTTTTCACAGCCAGTAAGATGTTACACTCAAAATTACACAAAATAGTTACTGAGAAAACATGAGAAATTTAGAAACTGTGGGTACTCTGAAAGATAATTTAAATGGCACAGTCACTCTGAGAAATAAAATGTGATTCTTCAAAAAATTAGAAATAAAACTCTCTTGCATCATAATTAGAATTCTATTTCAAAGTCTGGGATTAAAAAGAATTGAGCACAGAATCCTAGGAGTTATCTGAAGATTCATGTTTATTATTGTTATTTACAAATGCCAAGAAGTAGAAGCAATTCTAAAGTCTACCAATAAATGAGGGATAAAAAATGTGACTTACATAGTCCTGTCACATGTTGCATTCTGGATGAAACTTGGACACATTATATCAAGTGAAACAAGAATGTCATAATAAAATACAGTTTGTGTAATTAAATTTATATGAGGTATATAAAATTGTCCAACTTGGAGAAAAAAAATATACCGTTATTTCATATAAAAGCATTTCAGTTCTACAAGATTAAAAGTTCTAGATGTCTGAAACACAATAATATGAATTTAGTTAATAGCATTAAACTGAATACTTAAAAAGTTTTAAACTAGCAAATTGTTATATATATAAATATTAATATATATATACATATATATATATACACACACACACACACACACACACACACCTTTCCCTACTTTCAACACTCAGTTCTTGCCCAGAGCAATCATTTTAAACTCTTTTACATGATAACCTCTCAGTAGCTGTATTTATTGCAAACCATAATACCCAGAGAGAGAGAAGAGAGAGAAAAAAAAAGTAGAAAAGTGCCAGACCAGGGTGTGTTGGACGACAGGCCTAGCTAGCTTGAGAGCTTTGCTGTTTAATCCACTTGCAGTTTAAGCTATTAAAATGTTCTTAAGCCATCCGGGACCAGCAGCAATCTCCCCCCAGATGTGTGTGTGTGTGACCCTTGCGTCTCCGTGGACCCAAGTTGCCCAGGGAAGAGCGGAAACTCCATCAACGGGAACCAAGGCAAACTGCCTTGGTTTCCACGCCATGACCCTTTGGACCCTGCGCTTCCAGGACCAGCGGCAATCTCCCCACAGGTGTGAGTGTGTGACCCCAGCGTCTCCGCGGATCCAAGTTGCCCCAGGGAAGAGCAGAAACTCCATCAACGGGAACCAAGGCAAACTGCCTTGGTTTCACCTCAGACCCGTTGGGCCCTGCACTTCCGGGAACATCCCAAAACTCAAAACCGAGCAGAGCGCTAGCGCATCCACGCCGACCTACTTACCTATCTTGCATGAGGTACCAGTGAACCTTGGTTCCTACATCCCTTGCTACCCACCCAAACTCTGCAAACAGACCAGACACCTACTAACTGTACTATCTAGTCCCCCAAGACCCCATATTTGCAACCTACAATAGTCATAATGGTAAAGCAGCGCAAAATTCCATCAAGCTCTGTGAGGTGAAGTCACTAGTCCAGATGAGCCAAGCAATACCAATGAGTTGTATAACCTCTCTGATAAGGAATGTCGGAAAGAAATGTTAAGAATTCATAAGGAATTCAAAGAAGCAATGGAATGCAAACTCAATAAAATACAAGAGGACATGATAGAAGAAGTGAGGAAAATGCAAATGGAAATGATAGTTATTAAAAATGAGGTAAATGAAATGAAAAACACATTGGAAAGCCAGCATAGCAGAATAATAGCTACTGAAGAAAGAATTAGTGATCTCGAAGACGAGTTCCAAAGATTCGCTACACAACACCAGAAGATAGAAAAAAGACTCACAATTACCGAACAGACAACAAGAGATAATCGGGATGAAGCCAGAAGAAACAACATACGGATCATTGGGGTCCCAGAAGGGCAAGAAGAAAACCCTGATGAAGAAGAAACTGTCAAAGCCATAATTGCTGAGAAGTTCCCTGAACTAAAGAACGCTTGCCTCAAGATCCAGGAGGCCTGTAGGATACCAGCTAAAAGAAACCCCAACAAGAATACTCCAAGACACATCTTAATAAAAATGACAAAAACTATAGATAGGGATAGAATACTGAAAGCAGCAAGATCAAAGAAGGAAATCACATACAAAGGAACATCTCTAAGATTCACAGCAGACTTCTCTGATGAAACACTCCAAGCCCGAAAACAATGGTGGGATATTGCGAAAAGGCTCAATGAACTGCAGGCTTCACCAAGAATTCTTTATCCGGCCAGACTCACATTCAGATATGAAGGAAAGATACACAACTTCATGGATAAGCAACAACTCAGGAACTTCATGGACTCAAAACCAACCTTAAAAAGAAGGACTGAAGGGTCTACTGTAATGCTACCAAACCCATAAGCACAACAAGCACAAATAGAAAGATGGCACAAAATCCAATGACAATAATCTCTCTCAATGTCAATGGTCTAAATGCACCAATTAAGAGACACAGAGTAACAAAATGGATTAAAAAAATTGAACCCAACATTCTGCTGTCTACAAGAAACGCATCTGAATAATCAGAACAAACACAGACTCAAAGTCAAAGGTTGGAAGACCATTCTCCATGCAAACAACTCCTCCAAAAAGGCTGGTGTGGCCATATTAGTATCAGATAATATAGACTTCAGGCTGAAAAAGGTTAGAAGGGATAACGAAGGCCATTTCTTATTACTTAAGGGATATGTACACCAGGAAGAAATTACACTACTAAACATATATGCACCCAACTAGGGGCCAGCAAAATATATAAAACAACTGCTAATAGACCTCAAAGAAGACATTAACAGTAGCACAATAATAGTTGGAGACTTCAACACCGTTCTATCAACGATGGATAGATCAACAAGACTGAAACTCACCAAGGAAATATTGGCCCTGAAGGAAGAAATGGAAGAAAGAGAGCTAGTGGATATATACAGGGCTTTTCATGCCAAAAAAGCTGAATAAACATTTTTCTCTAGTGCACATGGAACATTCTCCAAGATAGACCACATGCTGAGCCACAAAGCATACCTCAATAAAATAAAAAGATAGAAATTGTGTCAGCTATCTTCAGACCATGATGCACTGAAAATGGAAGTTAACCATACACAGAAACAGGGAGTCAAACCAAACACCTGGAAACTGAACAGCTCACTCCTGAACAACAAATGGGTCATAGAAGAAATCAAACAGGAAATCCAAAGATTTCTGGAAACAAATGAAAATGAAGACACCAACTATAAGAACTTGTTGGACACGGCAAAAGCCGTGTTAAGAGGGAAGTTTATAGCTCTGCAAGCATTCATCAGGAAACAAGAAAGGGCCCACATAAATAACCTGACTACACAGCTGAAGACATTAGAAAAAGACCAACAAAAGGAGCCCAACCCAGGCAGAAAAAAAGGAAATAATAAAACTTAGAGAGGAAATCAATGAGTTGGAAACCAAAAAAAACAATCAAAAGATTAATGAAATCAAGAGCTGGTTTTTTGAAAAGTTAAACAAGATTGACAAACCATTGGCAAGACTTGTAAGGACAGGGAAAGAGAGAACCAAAATAAACAGAATCAGAAATAAAAAAGGGTGACATCACAACAGAAACCACAGAAATCCAAAAGATCATCAGAGATTACTTCGATAGCCTGTATGCCGTGAAACATGAGAATCTAGAAGAAATGGATCAATTCCTGAAGTCCTATAACCTCCACGGCTGAAACAAGAAGACCTCCAATACCTGAATAAGCCTATCACCATTGAGGAAATAGAAACAGTAATTAAAAGTCTGCCCAAACACAAAAAGCCCAGGTCCAGACAGATTCATTAGTGGGTTCTACCAAACCTTTAAGGAGGACCTACTGCCAGTCCTTTTCAAGCACTTCCAGGAAATCGAAGAAACAGAAACACTCCCAAACAGCTTCTATGAGGCACATATCACCCCTAATACCCAAAGCAGGGAGAGACAACACAAAGAAAGAAAACTACAGACCAATATCCCTGATGAACACGGATGCTAAGATCTTCAACAAAATACTAGCAAACAGAATCCAAAGACTCATCAATAAGATTATACATCATGACCAAGTAGGATTCATCCAAGGAATGCAAGGATGGTTCAACATTTGCAAGTCAATCAACATAATACATAATATCAATAAAACAAAAAAATAAAAACCATATGATCTTATCAATAGAGGCAGAGAAAGCATTTGATAAGATCCAGCACCCGTTCATGATTAAAACCCTCCAGAATATGGGAATTGAAGGGACTTTCCTCAAGATAGTTACAGCCATCTACCAAAAGCCCACAGCGAGCATCATTCTCAATGGGGAAAAGTTGAAAGCCTTCCCCCTGAGATCAGGGACAAGACAAGGTTGCCCCCTCTCACCTCTTTTTATTCAATATAGTACTGGAAGTACTTGCCATAGCAATCAGAGAAGAAAAGGACATCAAGGGCATCCAGATAGGCAAGGAAGAAGTCAAGCTATCATTATTTGCAGATGACATGATATTATTATAA